>CM035836.1:443129327-443257523 GCA_020510985.1 Pholidichthys leucotaenia | reverse complement strand
CATGGGCTTCGACTGTTCCTGTGCTAGGCGGCCTCCCTGATTCTCTTTGGGCCGACTCTCTTGAACCTACAGTCATTCACACTAAGCCTTCTAAGGCCATCGCTCTTGTGTCAATACCGACCCCTGACAAAGAGTCAGTGGGACGAATCGACTTGACTAACAATGACCAAATGCTTGTCCAAGCCATTGAACTCCTTCCATCGGAGTCCGATCAGCAAACCAATGACAATCCCAGCGATGCTCCGCCGAAACCAGTCCTCACTATCGCTGAAGAGATTGCACAGGTGGTAGCTGATGCTGATGCCCTAACCTCTGACGAAGAACGTGAAAAACTTCACCAAGTTCTTCTTAAGTATGAACAATCCTTCTCCAAAGACTCCTTGGACTGTGGACTGACCACAATCCACTCAGTACGTATTCCTACACCACCTGACGCCCCTCCAACCTACGTCAGGCAGTACAAGATTCCCTTGGCCTCGTACGGCCCAGTACAAGAAATAATCGATGATTTACTGGACCGTGGCATAATCAGGCCATGCAACAGTACCTACTCGGCTCCCTTATGGCCTGTCCTAAAGCCCAATGGTAAGTGGAGACTCACCATTGATTACAGGAAATTGAACACTCAAGTTCCTCTCTCTAGGTGGCCTATGACTCAACTGGAGCAAGAACTCCCTAGAGTCAAAGATGCCAAATACTTCTCAACACTGGACATTACTTCTGGTTTTTGGACTATTCCTGTCCAAGCTGAAGACCAACACAAACTGGCCTTCACGTTCGCAAATCGCCAATACACATTCACCCGATGCCCTTTCGGTTATGCCAACTCTCCTGCAGAGTTCAACATTTTCTTGAACAAAGCATGTCCAGACGCCCGAGACAGAGGTAACCTCATCTATGTTGACGACATTCTCATTCGGAGTCCAACTCTGGACACCCACCTCACTGAAATTGACCATGTCCTTGGCCAGCTCACGCGAGCTGGAGCCAAAATTTCTCTCTCCAAATGCCAATGGTGCAAAACCAAAGTCAACTATGTTGGTCTCTTGGTAGGATCCAAAGGGGTACTACCACAAACGGCACGAATTCAAGGTGTGTTAAACATCAAAGCCCCTACCAACATCTCCGAACTCCGGAGCTTCCTAGGGGTATGCAATTACTCACGTCAGTTCATGGAGGATTATGCAGACGTGGCAAAACCCCTTACAGACCTCCTACGAAAGGACACCCCTTTCATTTGGTCTGAGGCTCAAGAACAGGCTATGCTAGCGTTGAAGCAAAAGTTATGCACAGCACCATGTTTGGCCTATCCCAACTGCGACCAGCCATTCTTCTTACAAGTGGGGTTCTCTGCCAACTGCTTAAGTGCTGGATTATACCAAATCTACAACCACGACAAACGAGTCATGGCCTATGCCAGCAAAACCCTCTCTGGTCTGGAACTGAAATACTCGGACTGTGAAAAAGCCCTTCTGGCCACTGTATGGGCAGTCAAGCATTTCTCCAACTATGTGGGAGGCCAGAGAATCACAGTTGAGACTCACCACCAACCAGTGGTCTTCCTCAACAGTCAACGCATCAGAGAAGGCGTTGTAACAAATGCCAGAATAGCCTCCTGGTTGATGGCTCTACAAAGCTTTGATGTGGAGGTCCGCTACGCACAAAAGTTGAGAAGCCCTCTCAGCACAGACTTGGCTGCCTGCCAACGGTGCTCTGAGGACACTCCAGGACCATCCATTCGTGCAGAGCCACCTACAGTCACTGAAGACCCAAACCATCACTACTTTGACCAGAACATCTGCCAAGATATGGTCACCGCCTATGTCGATGGTTGTACTTTTCACCATGAAACTCACATTCGTGCTGGTGTGGGTGTGGCATGGCTGAACAATCAGCCTTGTGAACCCCACAACTATCAACTGGGTTCCCAATCATCTCAGTATGCGGAAATCGCAGGTGTGCTCATTACACTGCAACTTGCTGTAGACCATGGCATTCGCACATTGGTCATCTGCACTGACTGCAACTATGCACGCCTCAGTTTCACTTGTCATTTAGCACTCTGGAAGGCCAAAGGTTTTGTAACCTCCAACCGCAAACCGGTTAAACATCAAGACCTTTTCAAGGCATGTGATCACCTGGTCACCTCCAACAACCTCCAGGTGTACTGGAAAAAGGTCAGAGGTCACTCGCGCACACCAGGTCAGGACAAAGAATGGAATGACCTTGTGGACTCACTTGCAAAACAAGGAGCTATACAAGGCACACCCTGGTCCTTTGATTCTGCTCAGGTGCCGACTTCACAGTCCCACCCACCCACCCCTAAAGTCTGCGCAGTCACTAGGGCCCAGACTAACAGGTCCCAAGACACGACACAAACCACAGGTCCCCTTGCGGTTGACCCTGTTTTCACTGACGCTGACCTTATCTCTCTTCAAAACCTTGACCCTGCGGTCCATAAAATGATACAATACATCTCAGATCCTGCACTTAATGCACCATCCGACTCGGATCTCGCTGACACTCCAGACTTGAAGCCACTTTTTGCCGCACGATCATCCTTGCAGCTGCGAAATGGCATTCTAGTTCATGTTTCCGATGAACTCCCTACGCCTGCGCTTGTGGTCCCTCGTAACCAGAGGGGGGTGATGATTGTTCATGCCCATGATCTCCCAACTGCAGGACACAAAGGCGTCAAAGCAACGTACAACGCACTCAAACAAGTGGCATATTGGCCATACATGCGAAAGGATGTAGGCGACTATATCAAGGGATGTCTCGTATGTTGCCAGTTTCAACCAACCAACCCGATGCATCGAGCACCCTTACAGAAAAGAGGCATTTCATTCCCATGGTCTGACCTCCAAATTGACTGGGTAGGTCCCCTTCCACGGTCAGCCAGAGGAAACAAATACTTCCTCACAGTCACATGTGCTTTCACCAAATGGGTCGAGTGCCTGCCGGCTCCTAATGACACGGCAGAAACCACGGCCTACTTGTTGATGAACCACGTATTCTCTAGGTTTGGTCTGCCAAGCCGAATCAACTCTGACCGCGGCACTCATTTCACCGCCGAAGTCATGTGACAACTGTGGGAAACCTTGGGAGTTAAAGCTAACTTCCATATTAGCCACCACCCACAATCCTCCGGACAGGTTGAAAGAACCCACCGAACTGTGATCAACATACTGAAGAAGTATGTCTCACCACACCAAAAAGACTGGGATGTAAAACTCCCGCTGGTCTTAATGGCCATCCGAGCCACACCCCATGAAGCTACGGGGGTGTCACCTTTTGAAATGATGACAGGCCGGCAAATGACTTTGCCCCTGCATTTACTCTACCAACCTGGAGAAGCCAGTGTTGCTACAGCTTACACTACTCACCAGTACATGACTGACCTGACCAAACATTTCCGACAGACTTTTGCCTTTGCCCAAAAACATTTGGACCGATCAGCTGAAGGACGCAAAGCCTACTACGATCAGAAAGCCTCACATGACGAACTCCAAGTGGGAGACAAGGTTTTCTATTATGCTTTCATTCCTCAGACAGGACAGACCAACACACGAGCAGGAAAACTCGCTCGGAAGTTCCTCCCCAGGTGGACAGGTCCACACACGATCACAGATAAACTCTCTCCGGTCGTTTACCAAATCAAAATAAGCAAAGGTCGCCAGGACCCCATCTCCAAATGGGTCCATCGTAATCAAATCAAAGCTTACAAAAACCCCATGGGACTTGTCGGGGACAACACTGTTCCATTAAGTCAGTAAACAAACCTAAATCTTGTTTGCGCCCGATAGATAACTGTTAGCTGACGATCAGCCTCAGACATTCTCGGTCGCATTTCTCTTCCTCAATCAGGTAACTGCATTAAACCTTCAAAAGGAGAAAGTTAACCCAAACTAACTAACTTCCTTAAAATCTAACCTTAAAAGACCCCGCAAAATTTCATTCAGTATCATCAAGTTACTATTTCAAAGTAGTACAAACAAAATCAACAACATCACTAGCTTAAGTCAATAATCACAAAACCCTCTAAAGGTGATAAACACTAATAGCTTAGAGCTCAGCCTCTAACAAAGTTGTTCCACCTCTAAGAATAACTTTCACCTACCACTCAGGTACCTCAAGAAAAGGAAAACTGACAAGAAGCTCAAGATTAAAATGACTCACTTCTATTCGTTGGCCAGGACGATGGCCCTCCTGTTTTTCAGTTTAGCCCTCTACCTAGCACCCTCACCTACTTTCGCCCAGTTAGAACTGGACAGAGTCCAGACAAGAAGTCAACAATCCTTAGGTAGATTCTCAACCACGGCCTCATCATTAGGGCCCCTTGCTAGCCTTAGCACGTCTACTGTTAAATCAGTCAACACCGCTACACTGAAATGCCAGATAGTTGAACCACCAACTGTTACCAAAACTTTGCAAGATACTGTGTTGGTTTTGAATGTTTGCTCCAAAGCCTCATTCAAACTCAACAAGGTCTTGGACTTGTCACTCTTCATGTTAGAGGGTGACCCTGCTCACCCACATCTAATGCCTGTGTTTCTTCGAAAGGTAGCTAAAAATATTAGACTTTCAGCTAACACCTTGACAACGAGTCTGCCTTCACCGCTTCTTGCCCCTGTTTCAGATGTCACAAAGTTATTCCTCATTGCCACTCAAAGAACAATGATGACTTTCCATGTTCGCTCAGTCTTCCAGAACAAAGGTCTCAAACACCCTCTGAGTAAGACCTCTGTGGAACCATGGTTTAGTCCAGCTAAACCAATTCAGTTCGAACCTCCTTGAATTAACTCAATACTGCTTAACCTAAACATCTACCTCAGATAAGCAATACATTTTTGTTTTGCATTCTTTGTTTTGACTTTTATTTCTCTTTATTTTTAGAATTTTTGAAGTTATATGCATGCTTATATACAAACCTATATTTTTATATATAGTTCCTGCACTCCATTTTGATTTTTGTACCCATTCAAACTATGTTTTTTTTAACAACTATGATAGCTATTTCATTGTAGACCAAAATTCCTACCTCAGGTATGTCAGACTATGCACTTATTTTTGTAGGTAGAATTTTTGAGTCATTTCAAGACCTATGCCTTAGCTTCCTACTCCAAGTCAATTTTATAATCTACATTTGTCCATATTCAGATTATTTTTGGAAATTCATGGAAGTCCTTCCAGTAAACCAAAGTCAAAGATCTGTACTTAGTAATAGATACTGTTTGCATGCTAGTGTGTATGGACATCACAAAAACCTTTTAACCCAGTATTTAGGTCAAGTGTTGCCAAGGAGACGAAGCTGCCATGGGTGTGTACCGACGCTGACTGATGCTCACCATCGCTACAAAGGGGGGAACTGTAGCATCATCGTCCTCCTCAAACCAAGACAGAAGATCACTTCTCTCCAGTTTACAGGAATTTCATTTTATTCATTGCACAGGAATATCACCTTTCTGCCTTTTCAGGAATATCACTGGCTTTTATGTCGACTCATGCAGGCCTCTTCCAGGCCTGACCAAAGATGCTTGCTTTCCCAGGATCCCAATGTAAACAGTTGCCTCTTGCAGAGATTGTAAGGATCAGAGTTTGCTTTTAAAGGCTCAAAGGAACATAAAACTCAGGAGACCAGACCTCTCAACATGAACACTGCATTTGATAACGTACCTTTTCACAGGAAACCAATGTTTTTAAAAGAGTCATAAACCACTTAATCTGACGGTTTTATAGCGTATGCTGTCCAGGTACCTTCGCCAGATACTAAAGGAAATCATCTACAGCTCAACAGTACCTCCTAGCGGATGCCTACGGAATGTGTTTTCAGTATGTAGGATGACTTTTAACTTGTTCTAAACATTAAGTTTCTTTCAGCTTATCCTCTGGATCCTAAGGACACTGAAAATCATCCCTCTTTTATCACCAACCATGGTTTGCTGCATATTCTGCTGTTCTAATCTTGATCTAAATGTGAATGCATGTATTATAATTATGTATAAGAAATGTTATATTCATGAGTGTTATTGGAGTAATGGTATAAATGCATGATCACCATATATTAGCCAAGTCATTTAATTTAGTTAGATTTTATATTGAGCATTTATCTCATAAGAACTGACTGAGTGTTGATTTTCCCTCTGAAATTTCATGGGATGGTGTCTTCATTTGATTGGCTGCTCTCATACAAAGAAGTGTTCTCACATTGGATAGCAGCCATTTCAAACTGCTTCTGAAAAAGCCGATTGGTCAGTCTTGCGACTACATCATCAGTTTTACGACCCGGCGAGGTAACTTTAAAAGAGAAGTTAGATTTGAGTTTAGTGAGAGATCAGCAGAGTTGGAGAGTTAGAAAAAGAAAAAGAGATCAGAAAAGAAGACAAAGGGTAGACAAAGAACAGGCAGGAAGATTAGAACAGCAAAGCGGTAATAGAATTAAGAATTAGAAACACAGAAAGAAGAAAGAAAGAGATTTTGAGAAAGATTAGGAACTAAATTAAGATTAAAGAAGCAGAATAGTAATCTAGATCTCAGAAGAAGATTTTCTTCCACCGTTTCAAGGCCCTGTGAAGTTTTATTTTATTCTCTGTGTGTTTGTCAAATCTTTTCTTATATTCTGGAAACTGAGGAGGAACCATTTTTCTTTAGAGCTCGTCCCTTTTTAGAGAATCAAATTCTCAAACTTTTTCCTTCACCTCAGAAGCCATTCTTATCCTAGTAAATGTTTTTCTAACACTTTTTTTTATGACTTTTCACGCCATTAAAGTGGACCTTTAATTTGCCTAGTTTAAAGTGAACAGAGAGTGAGAAGATTTTTCTTCAGTTTTCGGGTCGATCCCACTACAAGAGACCCCAAATTTGGACTCTTTTTCAAAGGACTTTTCACGCCGCTCTGTGACAGACCACCCACTGCTGCCATTGTCTGGACAGCCCCCAGCTGAGTTTACACTTCCACGGCTGTGAGGAGGCATCTTGCAGCCGCTTCCTCCCGACGTCCTAACTTCAAAACCCAGCGGTACCGACCCGCGGAACTTGGACCAACGGCCGTTGTGTGAGTGAGACTCTTATTTCTCCTATTTCCTGGGTTAAAACGTGATGTCCTAACAATTAAATTACAATTGAATATGGCCCGTATTTCAGGGCTCAATTAGTCTCTCAGCCGCAGGATAGAGCTGTAAACTGAAGCAAAAACTCTTAGTCATTTTTAAGTAACTGCCCTTAAATTTTGTAGATTAATTCAGGAGTCATTTTTAGATAATTAGCTTATGAATTTTCCCCATAAAATTGCGATGTTTTGTTAAAACATTCCAGCCTCATTTACCGTTGCAACATAAGTCTAGTTTCTCCTTGGTTCTGCAGAGGTGTAAAGCTGGATTTTATGTTCAGGAACCCAATATCAGTTGATGTGATATTTTACGCTGTCATCATCTGAATCTGTGTATTCATCATTTGAACGCCATGCCATGTAACCTGAATGATTTTAATAAAAGAGTGAATAAGAGCAGTAGAAGCGTTTTCCTTTCGCATATACAGGTTTCCTAATCACGGCAGGACAAAAACTCACTGAAACTTTGAGACTGATTCATTAAGTAATTTAAGGTACAAAATTAAATAAAATTAAAGTTAATTTTATTGTCCGTTAGGACTGGTGCCCCTTTTACGAGTGCTTTTATTTAATTTAGCGGGTGTAGAAGTGATGGTTCAACTCCGCCCCCTTTCACACCCACTATTAAATAAAATAAATAATTCCTGTACCTTATGACAAATATTTTTATAGGCACTTCATCCTACAGCACTATCAACTGTAGGGGGGAACCCCACAGTTGCAGAAAGACCCCAGCAATCAGGCGATCCCCTGTGAGCAAGCACTTGGCGACGGTGGAGAGGAAAAACTCCCTTTTAACAGGAAGAAACCTCCAGCAGAACCAGGCTCAGGGAGGGGCAGTCATCTGCTGCGACTGGCTGGGGGGTGAGGGGATAGAGAAGAAGAAAAGAACAGACATGTAGAGAGCAAACAGCACGATGGGGACTCAATCTATGGGAGAGAACAAACAGATGTTAATGACCAGCAAAAAAAAAAAATATTTCATAGAGAGTGAGGAAAGGAGTGAGGCCCAGTGCATTACTGGAGGTTCCCCAGCTGACTAAACCTATTAGCAGCATAACTAAGGGAGGGTTCAGAAACACATGATCCCTCCCTAATTGTAGGCTATATCAAAAAGGTAGGTTTTAGCCCTATTCTTAAAAACAGAGATCGAGTCTGACTCCCGAATCCAGATTGGCAGCTGATTCCACAGGAGAGGAGCTTGATAGCTGAAGGCTCTGCCTCCCATTGTACTTTTGGAGATTCTAGGTATTACAAGTAATCCTGCATTTTGGGAGCGTAGTGCTCTGTTAGGATAATACGGTAGTATCAGATCTTTTAAATAAAAAGGAGCCTGATTGTTTAGAGCTTTGTAAGTAAGAAGAAGGATTTTAAACTTAATTCTAAACTCTATGGGAAGCCAATGAAGGGAGGCCAGAACCGGAGAGATATGATCTCTCTTTCTAGTACCTGTTAAAACTCTTGCTGCAGCATTTTGGATCAGCTGAAGACTTTTTAAAGATGTTTTAGGACAGCCTGATAATAAAGAATTACAATAATCTAATCTCGAGCTAACAAAAGCGTGGATCAGTTTCTCAGCATCACTCTGAGACAAGATGCTCCTAATCTTGGCAATATTACGCAAATGATAGAAGGCAGTCTTAGAGACAAATTTAATATGTGAATTGAAGGACAAATCCTGATCAAAAATAACTCCAAGGTTCCTCACAGAGCTATTAAGAGAAAGAGTAACCACATCCAAACTGAAAGTTTGATTTGGAAAGGAATTTCTAAGGTTTTTTGGACCAACAAGAATGACTTCAGTCTTATCTGAATTTAATAGCAGGAAATTACAAGTCATCCAAGCTTTGATTTCCTTAAGACAGGCTTCTAACTTGGTTAATTGATTACTATCATCTGGCTTCATTGACAGGTATAATTGTGTGTCATCTGCATAACAATGAAAATATATACAGTGCTTTCTAATAATGTTGCCTAACAGAAGCATATATAAACTAAAAAGAGTAGGGCCTAGCACAGATCCCTGTGGAACTCCATGACTGAGCTTTGAGTTGAAAGAAAATTCATTATTTACATGAACAAACTGGAACCTATCAGATAAATAAGATCTAAACCATTGCAACGAAGTTCCATTAAGTCCAACGTAGTGTTCTAATCTATCAAGTAGAATATTATGATCGATAGTATCAAAAGCTGCACTAAGGTCTAAAAGGACAAGTACAGAAACTAGTCCATTATCAGATGCAATGAGGAGGTCGTTAGTGACCTTCGCTAAGGCTGTTTCAGTACTATGATGGATTCTAAACCCAGATTGAAACTCTTCAAGTAAACCATTTCCCTGCAGGTGGTCAAATAATTGCGCAGCAACAACTCTTTCTAAGATTTTTGAAATGAAAGGGAGATTAGAGATTGGTCTATAGTTAGCTAAAGCTCCTGGATCTAGCGTTGGCTTTTTGAGTAAGGGTTTAATTACAGCCATTTTAAAAGCCTGCGGTACATGGCCTAAAGTTAAAGAAGAATTGATTATATGAAGAATAAAGCTCCCAATAAGTGGGAAGACTTCTTTAAATAACCTGGTAGGAATAGGGTCTAAAAGACAAGTTGAAGGTTTGGATGAGGAAACTATTTTGTCTAACTCACAAAGGTCAATCGGAGTAAACTCATCAAGACAGACATCAATAGAAGGATTTGTAGTAGTTACAGTATTTAAGTTAACTGTGGGAAGAATCTGATTGATTTTATCTCTGATGGATGAAATTTTATTATTGAAAAAGTTCATAAAGTCCTGACTAGTAAGCTCTAAGGGAATGCTAAGATTGACAGAGTCCTGACTCTTTGTCAACCTGGCTACAGTACTGAAAAGAAACCTGGGATTATTCTTGTTCTCTTCTATTAATGCAGAGTAATAACTCGTTCTAGCTTTTCTAAGAGATTTTTTATAAATTAAAAGATGATTTCTCCAAGCTAAATAGATTTCATCTAAATTAGTAGAGCGCCATTTTCTTTCTAATTGACGAGTCTTCTGTTTTAAGGTACGAGTTTCTGTGTTGAACCAAGGAGTTAGAAATCTCTGATTAGACTTTTTCTTTTTTAAGGGGGCCACCAAGTCTAGAGTCTGATGCAGAGAAGCTGAAACACTATCCACCATGTTATCAATTACAGAAGGAGCAAGCTGTCTATAGCTTATTTCCGTTGTGTGGACACATGGCATAGAGGAAACAATCTGCATAAATTTGGAAACAGCATCATCTGAGAGGCATCTACTGTAATAATATTTTTCTTTAGGAGCCAAATAGTCAGAAATAGTAAAATCAAAGGTTAACAGACAATGGTCTGACAGTACAGGGTTATGAGGAGACACTACAAGATTTTCTATTTCTATGCCATATGTCAAAACAAGGTCCAATGTATGGTGGAGGTAATGAGTAGAATTTCCTACTTTCTGAGAAAACCCAATCGAATCTAATATTGAATTGAATGCCACATTAAGGCAGTCACTATCTACATCCACATGTATATTAAAGTCCCCTACTATAATTATTCTATCAGATTTCAGCACTAAATCAGCTAAGAAATCAGCAAATTCGGATAAAAATTCTGAGTAGGTTGATGGGGGACGATAAACTATGGCAAATAAAACTGGGTTTAACCTAAAATTGCTAAAGTGCCCAATACTGAGGACCAGGCCCTCAAAGGAATTATAACATGTTTTTTGCTTTACATTAACTAGTAATTTGGAATGGTAAATTGTTGCTACTCCTCCTCCACGACCAGAACTTCTGGGATTTTGACAGTTTAAATAACCAGAGGGAGTTGATTCATTTAAACCAACATAATCCTCTTGTCCTAACCAAGTCTCTGTAAGGGAAATTAAATCAATCTGATGATCAATTAACAAATCATGGACTAACAGAGACTTGGGAGTTAGAGACCTAATATTTAATAAACCACATTTAATTTTTAAATTATGAGGAGGAACAGAGGCCAAATCATTCAATTTAGAGGCTTTATGTTTAATTTGAGTTTTACCAATATTTTGCTTTATCACTTTGGGATGCTTATACATTATATTTTTATTCACTTTGGAGGGAGCAGACAACGATTCTCTGATGGGGAAGACAGGGGCTAAGCTGAGGGGTGGCGGATGAAGAGGAGCTGCAGAGAGGCGTGTAAAACTGCGACTCTGCTTCCTGGTCCCAACTCTGAGTAGTCATGGTTTTGGAAATTTGGATAAAAAAGATGCCAGATTGTTAGATAAATGAGAGGCACCATCCAAAGTGGGATGAATGCTGTCTCGTCTCATAAGACCAGATTTTCCCCAAAAAGAGCTCCAATTGTCAATGTAGCCCACGTCATTTTTAGGACACCACACAGACAGCCAGCGGTTCAAGGATGCCGAGCGGCTAAACATGTCATCACTGGTCAGATTGGGGAGGGGCCCAGAGAATACTACAGTGGCTGACATCGTTTTTGCAAAGTCACACACCGATTCTATATTAAGTTTCGTGACTTCCGACTGCCGGAGACGGATGTCATTAATGCCGGCGTGAATAACAATTGTGGAATATTTACAGTTACTTTTAGCCAGCATTTTCAAATTTGACTCGATGTCACCTGCTCTGGCCCCAGGAATACATTTGACTATGGCCGCTGGAGTCTCTAGGTTCACGTTTCTGACTACAGAGTCGCCAATGATCAGAGTTTTTTCCTCAGCGGGTGTGTCGCTGAGCGGGGAAAACGATTAGAAACGTGAACAGGTTGGTGGTGTACCGGGGCTTTGCGACTAGGCTTCCTTCTCACCGTCACCCACCCAGTCTCCTCGCTGCTGAGGAGAGCCGAGGGACCGCTGACAGGGGGGCTTAAGCTAGCTAGCTCCGCTGCAGCTAATGAGCGTCCGTCAAGATTAACTGGCGCAGACGGTGTTTCAATGCAGCGGAGCTGGGATTCCAAATCAGACAACCTCGCCTCGAGCGCCTCAAAAAGACAACATTTATTACATTTACCGTTATCGCTAAAAGAGGCAGAGGTGTAGCTAAACATCTGACAGAGAGAGCACACCAGAGGAGGAGAGGAAGGAGAGCTAGTAGCCATAGCTAATGGCTAGAGAGCAAACCACAAAGCAAACCACACAGGCAGACAGCAAAACAGGAAGTGACGATACGTTACCACAAGGAAGTGACGATCAGTACAGAAAACTGAGAAAAATTTTCGCGTAATAGTCTGAAGTTGTTCAGACAAAAAGATGACCTGGTGGTCCGTGGCATCCAAACGCAAGAGCCCTGAATGCTCACTTGGTGAAGTGCCCGCTGAGCCCCAATCCTGGCTGGACCGTTCTGTCATGATTGAATAATAGAGAGCTCAAATACAGGGCAACCACGCTGAATGAACACTCAGACTCAAGTAGGAAAATTTACACAACTTTAATGAAAACACACTTAACACTAACTTAATAAATATAAACCCATGCACACAATTACAGAAAAATGCAAAATAGACACCAACTTAAATACACATAAAGCAGGAACATGCTGGAGTCCCATGTAGCCTGAAAGAGAGGAGGAGAGAAATAATTAATATAAAGAACACCATTAATATAAGGAACACCGCATTCCAAATTATTATGCAAATGATATTTGTCTCTGATTTTCCTAGTCATTGCAAATGATGTCATCAACAGTTAAAGCATAATTCAAATTTTATTGAACAAACCTCCTAATGATAGCTATTTTTTTTGCAAAAATAAAAAAAACTCAAAATGCACTGTTCCAAATTATTATGCACAACAGAGTTTTAAAACATTTTATTGGTTGTAAAGAACTGAAAATGGTCATTTGAATTTGCAACATTAGGAGGTCATATTTACTGAAATCAAAAGCTATTTCAGTCAAAAACATCTTAACATAGGACTCCTTCTTTGATATAACCTTCACGATTTTTGCATCCATTGAACTTGTGAGTTTTTGGAAATTTTCTGCTTGAAATTCTTTGCAAGATGTCAGAACAGCCTCAAACAGCTGCTGTTTTGATGTGAACTGCCTCCCACCCTGATAGATCTTTTGAATCAGAATCAGAAATCAGAAAAAGATTTATTGCCAAGCACATTTACAAGTAAATAACAGATAAATATACGAGGGATTTGACTTGACACTGAGAACGTCATGAATGACATTATCAATGACGCGGCGGACATGGAGGCGCCTGTCAACAGGAGGGGAACAGGAGCAATGGGGGAGAAGGGGGGGGGGGGGGGTAAACACAATAGGAGAGAGAAAAAAAGCATTGTTTATCAGAATATAGTTCATATATGATCGATATTATGATTACAAGAAAAAAACTCTCGATGCACAATTAGCAGACCATAGAATCCACACAATGACACAAAGAGAGCAGTGGATGAATATCTTCAAGTCAGTATAGTGTATCAGTGTGTGTGTGTGAGTGAGTTGAGTGCAATCAGTGACAATCAGTTGGAGGACAAACAAAAGTCTCTTCCCGCAGCAGATGTTATGACTACAGTCTGAAGCAGAGGGCACATGTCCTTGAGCACGGCAGATGGAATGGTTTGCCAGACGGCTGTCCTTGAGAGTCAAATGCTGCCCGCCAGTGTTATGAAAACAAATATACTGTAGATTATCTGGAGGACTGAGTGCTGAGGGCGCCGAAAGAAACAGGTCGAATAGCACTGACTTCAGAGAAAAAACTTTCTATTCTCTTACAGATTCAGTGCTCCAATCCTTCATCATGGCCAGGCCTTGAAATCGATTCATGGACGGCTCTCAGCGTGATCGTGATGTAATCCATCTTCCTGTACAGTTCTCCATTAGCCGCTGTCAGAGTCCTGCCCAGTTGGTCAATTTGATGAGTGAGCCTCGCCGGGTCCGCTTTTTGATAGGCTCTATCCATCTTCTTCAATTTGCGGTACACCAGAACAATCCCAGATCCAATCAGTAGAATTCCGATGACCATTGCCCCGAAAAGGTATAAATCTTCAATATCTTCAATAGAAAGATCACACAGGCACAAGAGTTTCCAATTGCTTGTGTCCTTCAAATAACCCACAGCAGCTGTTCCTGCGGGGCAGATCGGCTCCCCCGGGCCAGATTTTCTCGTTGAAAAAACAGTGTCAATTGCGTTCAAAGCCCAGCTTATTAAATCCATAATTCCATTCGATAATCAGCAGTAAAGACACGCAGACAGACGATAGCAAGCTGGGATCCAGTCAGTTAGGGAAAGAAGAGTGCATCCTCTTCTTTCCCTTGGAAAGAAGAGGATGCACTCTTGGAGCATCCTCAAGAGTGCTTGAGGATGCTCCAAAGGTTCTCAATAGGGTTGAGATCAGGGGAGGATGGAGGCCACACCATGAGTTTCTCTCCTTTTATGCCCATAGCAGCCAATGACACAGAGATATTCTTTGCAGCATGAGATGGTACATTGTCATGCATGAAGATAATTTTGCTACAGAAGGCACAGTTCTTCTTTTTGTACCATGGAAGAAAGTGGTCAGTCAGAAATTCTGTATACTTTGTCAAAGTCATTTTTACTCCTTCAGGGACCCTAAAGGGCCTACCAGCTCTCTCCCCATGCTTCCGGCCAAAAACATGACTCCGCCACCTCCTTGCTGACGTTGCAGCCTTGGTGGGACATTGTGGCCATCCACCAACCATCCACTACTCCATCCATCTGGACCATCCAGGGTTGCCCTGCACTCATCAGTAAACAAGACTGTTTGAAAATTAGTCTTCATGTATTTCTGGGCCTACTGCCACGTTTCTGCTTGTGGTTAGCAGTGGCCGTGTGGTAGGTTTATGCATGACTGCAAGCCTCTGGAGGATCCTACACCTTGAGGTTCATAGGACTCTAGAGGCACCAACAGCTTCAAATACCTGTTTGCTGCTTTGTAACTGGATTTTAGCAGCTGCTCTCTTAATCCGATGAATTAGTCTGGCAGAAACCTTCCTCATTATGCCTTTATCTGTATGAATCCCTCTGTGCTCTGAATCAGCCACGAATTTATTCACAGTATGATGATCACTCTTAAGTTTTTGTGAAATACCTAATGTTTTCATACCTTGTCCAAGGCATTGCACTATTTGATGCTTTTCGGCAGCAGAGAGAGCCTTTTTTCTTTCCCATTGTGCTTGAAACCTGTGGCATGCTTAATAATGTGGAACATCCTTCTTAAGTAGTTTTCCTTTAATTGGGCTCACCTAACAAACTAATTATGACAGGTATCTGAGATTGATATCAGTGATCCAAAGAACCCTGAGACACAATACCATCCATGAGTTTAATTGAAAAACAAAAAATTGAATGTTTATGACTCTAAAATCCTATTTGCATAATAATTTGGAACACGGTGTAGAAAGGAAGGTAAGAGAGGAAAAGGGCTTACAGTTAAAGCTGAGGGCACGGCAGGGAACTCCTGCATAGAACATGAATGGGGAGGACAGGATGAGGAAAGGATGGGTGGCCTGGGTGGATGAGTCTGTTGTCTTGAAGGAGGATAGAGGTGAGTGCATGCACAGCCCCGGAGACACACTGCAGATGTGGCAGCAACCCTGAGGAGAACCCCCCCCACACACACACAAGGATAAGACAACAGGAATCCAGTTAGCCAAACAACAATTACTCAGGTTGTTTGTGGCAGCAATATCCAATGGTCCAGCTTTGAAGCATTCACACAATGGCTCTTTCATACGCTGGTAAACCAGGTAGTGGCAAGTGTGTCCAATCACGCAGGTGCGCTGTTGAGCTCCGGGGCTGAGAAGAACAGAAACAGAAAGGCAGGGGGTGCGCGGTCACCTGATCATGACAGCAAGTCTGAACTGGTGGTTTTTGAGTAATGATTTGAAGGAGTTTAAGTCTGTGCAGTTACAGATCTGTTGGGGAGAGAGTTCCAGAAGGATGGGGCCGCTATGGAAAAGGCTTTGTTCCCCATGTTCTGTGTGGTGGAGAGAGGAGTTTTGCATCAGAGTTGCGGAAGCAGTGGGAGAGGGGGGTGCCGGTGCAACAGATCGGTGAGATAGGAAGGGGCCTGGTGATGGAGGGCTTTAAAGATGAGGAGAAGGACTTTGAATTGTATGCATTGTGAGATTGGGAGCCAGTGGTAGTTCTGGAGGACAGGGGTGATGCGGTTGCGGGAGCGGCTCTAGGTATCATGTCCACTGCGTAACCTCACAGTGGACATATAAATTGGCAGCGAGTCCAAAGTGCAGTAATGTAACGTGTTTATTTGACCAAAGGAAAAACACAAAATGTCCTGGTACAGTCCACACAGAGTTATGGATTAGACAACCGGCTACAAACCTTGTTAGCTGAGAGGGGAAGCCCCATGTGCTCGGAACAGGAGCGGAGAGGAAGGGCAAATAATTAATTATGATGAGGACTTACATGAATGTCGGAGCGGAGCTCTGGGAAAAAAGTTGTCTCCTTCCCAAAGGGGAAGGAGCCAATGAAGGAAGGAGCCAATGTCCACTAATGAAGGCAAGTGGATACGGCCGTGTGTCAAGCAGGTACGTGACTGATTGGAACTATTTGTGTGTGTGTGTGTGTGTGTGTGTGTGTGTGTGTGTGTGTGTGTGTGTGTGCGTGTGTGCATGTGTATGTGTGCATGTGGTGAAACCATATAGCCGGTGAATGTCTGGTGAGAGGAGGCGTGGCTGTAGGACTGGCGGAGAGCAAGGCTCAATCTGCCAGCAGGAATTAATAAGCAATAATCAAAACCTACAGACACAGGTCGTGGACGGGGTTGAAAACAACCCCGAATATGACAGAGCCCCCCCAAGGGGTGGAAACCAGACACCCACCGTACCATCAAAACGGAAAACAAAACCTGCTCCCCTTCCCCTCCAAAGACCAACACAACAGCCCAGGGTGGGAGGTGGGGGAAACCAAGTTAGGAGGGATTAACCTTGAAAAGATAAACACCACAATACAACACAATGAACACGACACTTCCCAACCCCCAAAACACAATCACCCCTCCCGAAACCCAAGAGTCCCAAGGCTCAGGGGGCCGGTCACTGTTCCGGGCCCACGACCATCCATGAACCAGGCCAGATGGCCTGCCAATGTCCAAAGCCAGCCGGGCCGCTGGGCAAGTTGAGTCAGGTGGCCTACCTAGGAAACCTGGCCACCAACCCCAACAGTACAGTTTCTTGGGTGGTGGACTGGAGTTCCCCAGCCACCGGGCCAGGTGAAATGGGTCGGAAGGTGGTCCCTTAACCAGGTGACGCAGGCCTTCAGGCTGACGACCCACATCGTTGGGCCACCAGGACCAAGGGGAAAAGCAAGGGGGCAGCCTGCCCACCGGGAGACTGGGAGGTGGGCGGCCGGACCAGGGAAAGAAGACCCCTGCAGTCACTGGTGGCGGGGCCTGACAGACCATGACGGTGCCCAGCAAGAAGAGTAGGATCACCCACCAGGCCTCTGGAAAAGGAAAAGAGACCCTGGTGTCTTTAGACTGGCTGGCAACACCCTTGGTAGGCCAGACGTGACACTGAGCCTCTGTAGCACCTGCGATGGACCCGGACTGGGCCATGGCTGCATCCGCAATGGTCCCGGCCTGGGATGACGTGGCACCAGCAGTGACCTTTATCCGGGGCCTCATTGCTCCCACGGTGAGCCCCAATTGGGCCAGTGTAGCACTCATGGTGCACCCCGACCAAGCCATAGTTGCACCCTCGCTGGAGCCCGGGAGGACCCTTGCTGCACCTGCGATGGGATCCAACTGGGCCACTGCTGACCTCCACGCCGTCCTGACCCTGGGCCAGCTGGCCTGCATGAGAATCCAAGCCAGAAGGCGGTCAATCACAGGCACCCCTGAGGACCCGGGCAGATGGGGAGCTGGATCTAAGGGAACTACAGTGGGAATGGCAGCGGCGACGATAACCTCCAGTGGAGAGCCTGGATCCTCCGTCTCGTCCGGCAACGTGGACCTCTCTCCAGTGACCCTAGATGAGGACTCAGACACAGAGGAGGAGGGGTCAGGGTTGCCGGCAGCGGCAGAGCCTGGTGAGGCAAGCTCAGGTGCAGCGTATGGCTGCAACTGGCTCTCCTCACCTGGAGCTCGGCAAAAATGCTCTATAAGAGAAAGTATAAAGACAAAAGAGAGCACTTTCCTTAGCTCAAGCCCCACCGCCGTCCAGGACTCCGACAATCCGGGTGACGTCTCTACGGGCTTGGCCTCCTGGAGGTGCAGCTCGGGTGCCGACTCTGCTGCGGCGACCTCTGCACCAGGCATGATGGTCTCTGCAGTCTTCGTTGTCCCAGCCGTTGCTACCCACGCTGGTGGGGTCTGGCTCACCATTGCTATGGAGGAATGATCCTCCCGGACCTCTTGCTCCTCCTGGTCCCGATGGTGTGGCTCCAGCACTGGTGTGTACTCGGAGGAAACAGGAGAGAGCAGGGAGAGGGCTGGTGAGCAGTTCAGAGCTGCAGCAGGTGGAGAGATCTCTGGGGACTGCGCACCCAGAGATCCTCTACCAGAGATCAGGCAAGAATTTTCAATAATTTTAGGAACTAAGGGAGAGATTACTTGCCTGTTCTCCTGGTCAAAGATGTTTGCTGCTGCAGCTGGTGAGGCATTGCTCCTCGTGATGGCCGTGGTGGAACAGGACTCCTCCATTTGTTGTGGAGAAGCCTCCCCAGACAGCGCTGGAGAAGGAGGGGTAGCCACCGAGTTCTCCTCCAGACGGCAATCTATCTCCGCCAGCATTGCAAGTCTGTGTTTCTCCCACCCCGTCACAAATGAAGCGGGACCGTCCTCCGATTGGAGCTTCTGTTCCTCCATCATTAGGCTGTCAATATCATCTAAGATGGATTGGCAGCGTTCCTCCATCAACAGGTGATCAATATCATCTAGGACGACTTGACTGCATTCCTCCAGACCCCTCCGGGATTGAGCAGGCCTGAGCTCTGGAGATGAGGGCGGGGCTGGAGCAGAAGAGCTGAGGGAGGAGGAAGGCTTCGCCCGGTGTGAGTGCCTCTTCCGTGTCGGGGGCCACTCCAACGCTGGTGTCTTCCTCCCGGACTCCTCCTCTCGCAGCGCAAGAATGAAATGGAGGATGTCCGCTGACTCCGGGAAAAATAAAAGGTCTGGACATACCCTCCAATACCTCCGCAGCGACATTCTGAGCTGCGCGAACTGCCTCGGAGGAACAATGCCCTTGAATCCCGGAGAAGACATCCTCCAAACGGACCAGTCCAAGCCGTTCTTTGTGGCTCCAATAGTCTGTCATGGCTCTGGTAGCAGGTAAGGGAAAAACACACACAAAAAATTGAAAAAGCACGCTACTTCCGTATCTTCTTAATTATTGCTCTGAGTGTTGCTATCCCTGTGCTGTTGCAATCCTGGAATTTCCCCATTGTGGGACTAATAAAGGTTTATCTTATCTTAACTTATCTTACTTCACTGTTTGGGCTCTTTGTGGTGGCAGCTTACTGTCATGTCTGCTGTGGAACCTCGCAGTGGACATATAAATTGGCAGCGAGCCCAAAGTGCAGTAATGTAACGTGTTTATTTGAACAAAGGAAAAACACAAAATGTCCAGGTACAGTCCACACAGAGTTATGGATTAGACAACCGGCTACAAACCTTGTTAACTGAGCGGGGAAGCCCCAGGCGCTCAGAACAGGAGCGGAGAGGAAGGGCAAATAATTAATTATGATGAGGACTTACATGAATGTCGGAGCGGAGCTCTGGAAAAACAACACCATAAAGTCCAAAGGGGAAGGAGCCAACTACATGCGCGCCTGGTCGTCCAATGTTGACTTAACCTGCCACACTGACTGATCACACTGCCTCCCTATAAGTACCCAATACACTAATGAAGGCAAGTGGACACAGCCGTGTGGCAAGCAGGTGCGTGACTGATTGGAACTATGTGTGTGTGTGTGTGTGTGTGTGTGTGTGTGTGTGTGTGCGTGCATGTGTGCGTGCATGTGTGCGTGCATATGTGTGCATATGGTGAAACCATACAGTCGGTGAACGTCTGGTGAGAGGAGGAGGCGTGGCTGTAGGATTGGCAGAGAGCATGGACGCTGCGGCCCCTCTAGGCATCAGTGAGTGTGAGAGTTTTGAGTGTTTTAATCATCCCAGACGCACATTCTGTAAAACTTACAACCGTGAGACCTTATTAAACATCAAGGTATTGCACGCTGTAAGAATTGCGGCGCTCGGATGTGACTTGGACATTCTACGCCAGCATGGAATACTATCGGAGGTTTCTCTGGCAGCTACCTGGAAGAGGAGGAAGCATAAGCGGCGCGAACGCAAACAGAGGCGAGTAAAAAGAGCTGGGATTCATGCTAGGCTAAAGGCTAACCCCTCCAGACCAGCAGTACCGTCGCTCCTTCTTTCCAATGTCCGATCCCTCGACAACAAGATGGACGAGCTGCGTTTGCTGAGAGAAACCCGTAGAGAGTGGAGGGACTGCTTTGTGTTTGCGTTCACGGAGACATGGCTCCACGACAACATCCCTGAAGCGGCCATTCAGCTGGAAGGGATGACATTGTTCCGGGCGGACAGAGAGGCTGCTAGCTCCGGTAAGAGCTAAGGGGGGGGGGGGGCTATGTATCTATATTAACAAGAACTGGTGCGTTAACGCCACATTAGTATCTAAACACTGCTCTCCATTGGCGGAGTTCCTTATCGTAAATTGTCGGCCATTCTATCTGCCAAGGGAATTCACCACCGTGTTTGTAGCTGCTGTTTACATAGCTCCTAGCACTAATGCTAAAGCTAATGCTAACGAGGCACTCGGAGAGCTGCACGATGCTATCAGTGAATTTCAAACTTCACACCCGGACAGTTTTGTGGTGGTTGCAGGGGATTTTAATCACACCAGTTTATAAAACCCCTTGACGCCTGAATTTATTTCCAATTATGAAAAAAAAAATTCACTTGTGTTTTTGCTTTCAAGTAGATGCTAAATTATGTTGAGAAAGTTAATTTGACTATAGCACATAAAATAGATATAATTTTAGGTATGATGCAAATTAGTGACAGCAGGCATCTATGGTAAAAATGGTAAAAAAGCACCTGTTCCCATCTCAAGTATGAAGAGTCTTTTATTTATGCAACAAAGTTATTTTCAGTATTTTCAACTCTCATGACTGCCAAACTATCATAAACCACTACAATGAACTATAAAAAACACATTATAAACACAAAACACAAGCAATGAACAAGAACAAAATCCTGCTAGAAACCTCTTTCCTCCCACTCAGTTTGACTGTCCTTTCAATGCGAAGAGTGTGCATTGCTTCAGTTTATTTGTGGAATTCTCGAAAGCAGTTGTGGTTTTTGTTGAGGCACAGATGAATGTTGCACTTTGCACATTTGTACACAGTCTGGCCCTTGCATTGTGGAAGTTTGCAGCGTTGCCGCCCATTTTCCACCTCTGGCCAGTGTCCCACAGCATCTGTGCGGACTTCCTGTGCAGGAATGGCCTTGGCTGGACCTCGACGTTTCTTCCTCTCAAACTGCCGTTCAATGTCAGATG
Source organism: Pholidichthys leucotaenia (assembly GCA_020510985.1). Taxonomy (NCBI): domain Eukaryota; kingdom Metazoa; phylum Chordata; class Actinopteri; order Cichliformes; family Pholidichthyidae; genus Pholidichthys; species Pholidichthys leucotaenia. Next base: position 443,235,911 of record CM035836.1, on the reverse strand, counting down.
AAGGCCGCCCCCTTTTCTTCTCCGTCAGGTCCTTCCCTTCCATGCAGAGGGCCTGTGCGATGGACGATCCGAATTCCAGCAAATCCTTCTGCTTCTTTCTGAGTACACCTAGTGACTCACAATCACGCCGATACAACAACCTGCTGTTCACTATTACCATATCCACAAAGTGAAAAAACAACCGGTGGTAGTATTTTTTGGACCTGATGTGGATGCGGTAATAGGCGATCAGTGCATCAAGAGCATCAACGCCACCCATGAACTTGTTATAAAGTCTGATGATGCTTGGGCATTCCACAGACACGTTCCTTTTCAGTTTTCTATCCCATCTTTGTATCATGGAAACGGGCTGGGCGCTGGCAAAAGTGCTGGCAACAATCACGCCTCTGTTGTCAAACCACTTGACTGCTCTAATGTCCACGTTATCCACCACGGCCTGCTGCTCTTCAAATGTCCCTCTTCCCTTCTTCTTCATCTCTGAGTCTGCACTGAAACTGCACCCATGCAGACGATTTTGCTGCACGGTCCCAAGGGCTGTTATCCCCTTGTTTGCAAGAGCAACAAACAGATTCAAGGAGGAAAACCAGTTGTCAAAGTACAGCAGGTGGTTGACATTACTATGGGTAACTTGTGCAAGCTTTAACACAATGTTTCCACTGGCTCCAATATCTGGTTGTCTGGTAGAGTTTTAGAATGGCAGTTTCTAAAGAAAATGTGTGTGAGTGTTGAACACCATCTAAATACGGCACCTTATTTGCGGCCGTTGTGGCCAACGGAGGTTATCCATTGTGGCTGAATGTAGTGAATTAGCATCACACCGAAATTGTCTAATATCTTCAAAAATATTCGTCATAGGTACTCCACTCCTTCGTGGTAGTGATAAAAGTACACAATAAGCCTGTACATATTTTTATCTTAGTACAACTTACCTGAGATTGGACAATTTTTCCACGATTGTCTTCTGAAAATGCAGACGTGGCACGAGGCGAGCGTAGCAATCAGGAAATGGATGGTGCTCCGTCTCTGACCGTTCCTACGAGAAGCTAATGCTTGCAAAAGGTTCCTAGGTATGTGTTGGAAGTGCATCAACCGGTAGTGCAGGAATACGGACGGCATTTTGATTGCATTTGGAGCGGAAGCGGATTGGTGCGAATTCGCAACAATCAACGTCAAGGGGTTTTAAAGACTGTGCTCCCCAAGTTTAAACAATGTGTGGACTGTAAGACCAGAGGAGAGAATATGTTGGACTTAGTGTACACAAACTTCCCAGATGCTTATAAGGCAACATCTCGTCCCCACCTCGGCCATTCTGACCACCTATCCGTGATGTTGGTGCCTGCCTACAAACCTTTACTGAAGCGCAGCAGGCCAGCAGAGAAACAAATCAGGATTTGGCCAAAGGGTGCAGCCTTGGCACTTCAGGACTGTTTTCTGCTCACAGCCAAGAGATGCAGCCTTCAGAGCGAAGGACAGGTCTGCGCTCTCAAAGGGAATTGAGACGGTGAAGCGCGCCTATGTGGAGAAAATCCAGGGACACCTCTGTGACACAAGGAACACCAAACAGATGTGGCAGGGAGTTTGGGCGCTGATGGATTATAAGTCTAGGCAGGGGGTCAATGATGACGACACTTCGCTTCCAGACAGGCTCAACAACTTCTTTGCACGTTTTGAAGCATCAAACCCGACAATCAGAGGGAGGGCTGGCCCATCTCCACCATCTGTTGGGCCAGCTATCATCATCAATGCAGCGGACACATGGAGAACCCTAATCAGGGTCAACCCACATAAAGCTGCAGGTCCAGACAACATCCCGGGACGTGTGCTCCGAGTCTGTGCGAGCGAGTTGGCAGATGTCCTGACTGACATTTATAACATCTCCCTGAGTCAGGCCATCGTTCCCAGATGCTTTAAGACCTCTACCATAGTATTGGTGGCAAAGAAACCAGTTGTGTCCTGTCTGAATGACTATCATCCTGTTGCACTGACACCAATTGTGATGAAGTGTTTTGAACGGCTTGTCAAACCACACATCACAGCCTGCCTCCCTGCATCACATGACCCGCTCCAGTTTGCATATCTTTCAAACCGCTCCACGGAAGATGCTATAGTCACCACCCTGCACTCTGTCATCACCCACCTGGATCAGAAAGACACCTACGCCAGACTCCTGTACATTGATTTCAGTTCAGCATTCAACACCATTATTCCCCAGAGACTGATGAAGAAATTACTCCTTCTCGGTCTGAACACCGCCACATGTCTCTGGATCCTGGACTTCCTGACCGAGAGACCTCAGTTTGTCCGTGTTGGAAACATCTCCAACTCCATCACGCTGAGCACCGGATCCCTTCAAGGCTGCATACTCAGTCCACTGTTGTTTACACTTCTAACACATGACTGTGTATCCAGACACGAGGGGAACCAGATTGTTAAGTTTGCAGATGACACCACAGTGGTGGGACTTATTCAGAGGGATGAGGAATCAATGTACAGGGAAGAAGTTAGAGACCTGGAGGGCTGGTGCAGGGAAAACAATCTGGTGTTCAACGTGGACAAAACGAAGGAGACGATTATCAACTTCCGGCGGTCACAGCCTGAACACGTCCCTCTCAGCATCGGTGGCCGTTTGGTGGAGAGAGTGGAGAACATCAAGTTCCTCGGAGTGCAGATCTCGCAGGACCTGACCTGGAGCAAGAATTCCTTGGGGATCAGGAAGCGGGCCCAGCAGAGACTGCGCTTCTTGAGGAAACTCAAACAGGCCTCTCTCCCCATCTGCATCCTCAGAACCTTCTACAGAGGTGTGGTGGAGAGTGTTCTGACGTACTGCATTGCAACATGGTACTCCAGCTGCAGTATGTCAGACAAAAAAGCCCTGCAGAGGATAGTTAAGGGAGCTGAGAGGGTAATTGGAGTTTCCCTCCCCTCCGTCCAAGAACGTTTTCAGAACCGTTGTAGGAGCAGGGCACTGAACATTGTCAAGGACCGTTCTCACCCTCTGCATAAACACTTTGAACTTCTGCCATCTGGCAAACGATTCCGGAGCATCAGAGGCAGAACCACCAGACTGATTAACAGCTTCCTTCCACAAGCTGTTAGCATGCTGGACAGTTGATCCGGAATCTCTCATACATACTACTGCACCTGTGGACATTATGTATATTATTTGTATATTGTAGTTCTAGTTAGTTTTCAAGTATGTCTCAGGGATGTGTGATTGGCTGTGTTGAGGTGGGGGGTGAGGGGGTGTGTGAGTGTGTCTTAAATTATGTTCTTTTTACTTATATGGATGCCTAGAGAAACACAATTTCATCTTGCCTGCACTACAGTTGTATGTACAGCAACATGACAATAAAGGTCAATTTGATTTGATTTGATTTGATTTGAATCTGCCGGCTGGAATTAATAAGCAATAATCAAAACCTTCAGCCACAGGTCATGGACAGGGTTGAAAACAACCCCGAACATGACACTAGGTAAGGAGACGGGTGGCTGAGTTCTGAATGTATTGAAGTTTCTGGAGGACTTTGGATGATAAGCCATAAAAAATGCTATTGCAGTAGTTGAGTCTGGATGTGATAAATGCGTGTGTGAGGGTTTCTGGGGTGAGAAGGTGAGTGAGGGACGGAATAGGGCTATGTTTTTAGGTGAAAGAAGGCAGTTTTGGTGACATGATTGATGTGCGGTTCAAAAGTGAAGTGGCCGTCAAAGATGACTCCAAGGTTTTGTATCTGTGGGGATGGGGAAAGTGTGGAGTTGGCTACAGTGAGGTTGAAGTTGTGGGTGGTGCTGATGAGAGATTCCGGGCTGATGATCATCATGTCAGACTTATCATAGTTAAGTTGTAGAAACTTCTTTTGCATCCAGGTTTTAATTTCAGAGAGACAGTTTTCCAGTATAGAGCAGGTTATTGTGGTTATGCAGTTAGTAGAAATGTAGATCTGAACGTCGTTGGCATAACAATGGAACTTAAGGCCATGTCGGTGGATGATGTTACCAAGTGGGGGTATATAGATGATGAAGAGGAGAGGCCAAGCACAGAGCCCTGGGGAACACCATGGGAGAGGAGTGCTGTGAGTGAGGTGCAGTTGTTGATGTGGATGAATTGTTGCCTGTTGATGAGATATGAGTGGAACCAGGTGAGAGCTGTACCAGTGATGTTGAGGAAGGTTTCCAGACAATGGAGGAGAATGGAGTGGTTGACTGTATTGAAGGCAGCTGTGAGGTCGAGCATGATGAGGATGTTCTGGAGTCCAGAGTCAGCTGAGAGGAAAAGGTCATTTATCACTTGGAGAAGGACTGTTTCATTGCTATGTTGTGAGCGGAATCCAGATTGGAATATCAAAGAGGTTATTGGAAGTGAGGTGGGCTTTGAGATGGATGGCAACAACATGTTCTAGGATTTTTGATAGGAAGGCCGGTTGGAAATGGGACGGAAGTTATTCATGATGTTGGGGTTTAGTCCAGGTTTTTTGAAGATTGGGGTGACAGCAGCGAGTTTCAGGGGGTCAGGAACTGAACCGGAGCTGAGGGAGGCATTGATGATGGTGCAGATGAGTGGGGAGAGGAATGGGAGGCAGGATTTGATAAGTGTGGAGGGGACAGGGTCCAGTATGGATGTGGGGCTTCTCATGCCTGTGGTAATTTTAGTGAGTTCTAGGGGGATCAGTGTGGGGAACTGAGACAGTGGCTGAATAGAGGTGGGGGGGGGGGATAATGGAGGGGTAAGGCTCGGAGGGGAGGTGGTCAGGTTGCTGTGGATGGTGGTGATCTTTGTTTGGAAAAAAGACAGGAATGAGTTGCACTTTTCAGCAGTCAACACTGGGGAGATGTTGTTGATGGGTTTGAGAAGTTTGTTTATTGTGAAAAGAGTGTTTTGGGGTTGTTGGAGCCAGCGTGTATGAGGTGAGAGTAAAAGTTGGACTGGGCTGTGTTGAGGGCATTCTTGTATTGTTGGAGGTGGCCAGTGTAGGCTTGGAGATGAACTGTTAGGCTTGTTTTCTTGTAGAGTCTTTCCAGCTGTCGCTTACAGGATTTTATGGTGTGGAGTTCAGGAGGTATACCAAGGAACAGAGTGAGTGAAGGAGACGGTTATAGTTTTGATGGGGGCTAACTGGTTCAGGCAGGAGGAGAGAGTGGTGTTGTAATAGCGTACAAGATCCGTGAGGTCGTCAGAGAGCAGGGGAGGGGAAGCAGACATCATGCTGGTGAGTGAGGCTGAGAAAACTGGAGGAGTGATGGTTTTGATATTTCTGAAGGATATTGTGTGCTTTTCTTTAGGGGAGGGGATGGGGACGTTGATGTCCATGATGATTGTCAGGTGGTCAGAGACATGGAGGTTGATGTTGCTGAGGTGGAGTATTGTTAGTCCAGTTGAGCAGACCAGATCCAGAATGTGTCCATGTGAGTGACTCAGGAAGTTGACGTGTTGAGTGAAGGTGAAGCACTGAAGAAGTTCCAGGAAGTCGGTGGCAGTTTTGCAGTCGGTGTCATTGATGTGGAGATTAAAGTCTCAGAGGAGAAGAACAGAGGGTGAGATGGCAGAGAGCTGGGTCAACAGATCAGAGAGTTTGGGTAGAAAGGATGGGTTTGGCTTGGGGAGGGGCGGTAGATAACAGTGGTGATCAGGGGGGTGGGTCGAGAGGTTTTGAAGGCAAGCTGTTCAAATGAATGGACTGCGGGGGTGGGAATGTTTGATATCTTGATGTTTTTTGGTGAATGACAGCAACACCACCTCCCCGGCCATCAGGGCAGAGTTTATCGATGCAGGTGAATCCGGAAGGTGTTGTCTCAATGAGTGATAAATAGTCCAGGGGTTTATGCCATGTTTCAGTGATGCAAAGAAAATCCAGGTTATTGTCAATGATAAATTCATTCAGGATGAGGCTTTTATTATTCAGTGAGCGCGTGACGAGTAGAGCCAGTTTCAGGTGGTGTTGCTTTGGGACAGGTTGAGAAGACTGAGGAATGGGGTGGAGATTGGATGAGTTTACCTGCGATTTATTACGATGATGTGATGAGGATCTGACTGTGACTATGGGGTGAATGGGGAAAGCAGTGGCAGGTGGGGCCTATAGGGGGAGCTGTGGCGGGAGGTGGAACACTAAGTTGAAGCCATGGCGGGGGGAGGGGCTGCTGAGGGCAGAATGTAAATAGTCAGTCACGTGGCCGTGGGTGAATTTGGACAATGAACTGCAAATTAGCTGCTAAAATACGGCTGCCTAAGTTACTGGGGTGGAAGCCGTCCAGTTTTAGAAATGCTTTACGGCCCCAGAAGAGGTTACATTTGTCAATGAAGCCCAAGTTGTGGATTTTGCAGGCAGTTAGAAGCCAGGTGTGGAGGGAAAGGATTCGGCTGAAGATTCTGTACCCGCAACTGTCAGGAGAGACTGGCCCACTAATAAAAGCTGATTTGTCACAGATGTGAAGGAGCTGAAAAAGTTTGATGAACTGTGCTTTTGTGGTGCACATATGTAGTTTCACGGGCTCACATGTATATGACTGTTCATATGCTCTCATGTATATTCCTGTGTGCTTATTCTGGCTTCACGTCTGAAGAGGAACAAAAGGTCTGGACCTCCTAGGGATAAGAGGAGGATGAGAGAGTTGGCCTTTTGATATGCAAAGAGATGGACATGAATGATTTCCTGACCACCGAGGTTTGGGTGGAAGCGAGAGGAACTGCAGGGGGGATGCATTGTGTTTGGGATTTAAAGACAATGGGATTTTGTACTTTGATGTCAGGGGTATAAGACTGGCAGATGTTGGGGTTTTTTTTCTTCTTCTGCTTTTGAATGTTGGAGAGTGTGTTGTGAATAAAAATGGAACCTGAGAAATAACTCAGCCTCATCCTTTCCACACAATCTCCACACTGGTGACCTTAAGACGTATTATGGCCGGAGACGATTCTCCTGCACCGGACTCATCAGGAGCCAGCCAAGCTAATGCAGCTACCACAGTCCAGCTTCCGGACTTCTGGCAGAACAGTCCACGCTCCTGGTTTAATGCAGTCGAGGCACAGTTCCATCTTCGGAAGGTTTCGGCAGACGCCACGAAGTTCTACCATGTGGTTGCAAAGCTGGACAACCACACAGCCCAGCGTGTAGAGAGCCTGATCAACCACCCGCCAGACGATGACAAGTATGGCACTTTGAAGGCTGCTCTCATCCGTTTTTTCACCCCCTCACTGGGAGAGCGAGCAGAGAAGCTCCTGGCGTTGACTGAGTGTGAGGTCGACAGACCTGCAGACCTGATGGCGAAGATGCTGAGTTTGAGAGACGCCGAAGATGATGGCTTTATTTTCGCCCACCTTTTCCTCAGGACACTACCGCCAGCGGTGAGAGTTACCCCGGCCAGTTCACAGCTGCTGGCCCACCGAGACTACCACGAGCTGGGTCAGGAGGCGCAGCGACTCGTCGACGCCCATAGACGAGACACGGCCATGACCGCAGCAGCAGAGCTGGGTGCAACATCTGGAGATGGCAGGGGGCCAGAGGCTGCAGCACCAGACTCACTGACGACGGCAGCGGCGGGGGCCAGGAGACGAGGAGCGGACGACGTCCTCTGCTTTTACCATCACCGTTTCGCCGAGAGGGCACGCAAGTGCATTCCACCGTGCCAATTCAAGTGCTCGAGAAACGCCAAGACCGGGAATCGGTAGCAGCTGCGGCTCTCGGTGAGGAGAACAAGCTGCTCTACTTGAGGGACGCGTGATCGGGGAGGCACTTCCTTGTGGACACAGGCTCCCAGCTGAGTTTCATCACACCTTCCTACGCTGACCGGCTGGCGCCTTCCAGTGGCCCTGTGGTGTCAGCAGTGAACGGCTCGGCGATTAAGACCTTCGGGGAGAAGACCCTGTCTCTGTCGTTACACGGCTGCACATTCGAGTGGACTTTCGTCATAGCGGCAGTCAATTTCAACATGTTAGGTGCTGATTTTTTGTGCTCACATGGTTTGTTGGTCGATCTTGCTAACAGACGCCTGGTTAATGCACTCTCTTTTTCTTCTATTCCCTGTGCAGCGCGAGTGACCCCGCCAACGGCACAAGCCAACGTCACAGCTGCAGGTGGTAAGTTCCACACACTCCTCACTCAGTTTCCAGCACTCACGGTGCCAACGTTTTCGGCGACCGTGGCTAAACACGGGGTGGAGCATTTTATTACTTCCACCGGGCCCCCCGTTTTTGCAAAAGCTCGCGCTTGGATTCAGCTAAACTGGCCATAGCGCGCGAGGAGTTCGCCAACCTGGAAAAATTGGGCATCATCCGACGTTCAAAGAGCCCTTGGGCTTCACCGCTTCACATGGTCCCTAAAACTGATGGCTCGTGGCGGTCGTGCGGAGATTTTCGCAGGCTGAACAATGCTACAGCATACGACCGCTACCCAATCCCACATATCCAGGATTTTTCAGTTCATTTGGCGGGGACGCGCATTTTTTCTAAGATAGACCTGGTACGCGGTTATCATCAGGTCCCAGTCTGCACTGAGGACATACCCAAAACAGCGGTAATAACTCCTTTCGGGCTTTTTGAGCTTTTGCTCATGCCGTTTGGGCTTAAAGGTGCAGCGCAGACTTTCCAACGCATGATGTTGCGCGATCTCCCTTTCGTGTTCGTCTACCTGGACGACATTTTGGTAGCCAGTGCGTCCGAAGACGAACATGAAAACCGCCTCACGGCAGTTTTCCGGAGGTTGGCTGAGCACGGGCTAATAATCAACCCAGTGAAGTGTCAGTTCGGGGTGGCGCAGATTGATTTTTTGGGGCATCGCGTCTCTCCAGAAGGAGCAGTTCCTCTGCCTGACAAGGTGCGCGCGGTGGCAAATTTTCCCCAGCCACAAACGGTCAAAGCGTTACAGGAGTTTTTGGGAATGGTGAATTTTTATAACCGTTTCCTCCCCCGCGCGGCGCAGCTCATGCAACCATTGTACGCTGCGCTTAAAAAACAAAAACCCGCAAATAAAATCGAATGGTCTCCCGAGCGGGAGCGCGCATTCTCTGAAGTCAAAACAGCCTTGGCAAAAGCTGCGTTGTTAGCGCATCCAGTCCCAACGGCCCGCATGGCGCTCACTACTGACGCGTCAGATGTGGCCATAGGGGCGGTTGTTGAACAGTATGTGGCTGGAGCCTGGCAACCGCTCGTGTTTTTCAGCAAGACTTTGCGCGATAGTGAGCTAAAATACAGCGCATTCGAGAGGGAGTTGTTAGCTCTCCATTTGGCTATTCGTCACTTCCAGTTTTGGCTGGAGGGACGCCGTTTCACCGCGTTTGTTGACCACAAGCCGCTGACTTTTGTGATGGCCAAGATTTCGGAACCTTGGTTGGGCCGGCAGCAGAGACAGCTGGCCGCAATTTCGGAGTTCACTACCGATATCCAGCATGTAGCGGGTAAACTTAACGTAGTGGCGGACTGCCTCTCGTGTGCCGTGGCTGCTCCAGCCTGCGTAGAGGTAGATTTCGCAGCTGTTGCCGCGGACCAGGGTAGCGGCGCAGAAGTGCGCGCGGCCCCAGTCCGCGTAGGGATAGATTACGCAGCCATGGCCGCGGAGCAGGGAGGCGAAGCGGACGTGCGCGCGCTCCAGTCTGGACCAACAGGGTTAAGGCTGGAGGACAGGGTGCTGCAAGACGGTATCCCCCCCCTAATCTGCGATGTTTCCACTGGGCGACCCCGTCCGGTGGTTCCGGCCTCGTTGCGCCGCCGCGTTTTTGACTCGATCCATTCGCTGGCGCACCCGGGGGTGCGCGCTTCGGTCAAAATGGTAGGGGAGAAATTTGTATGGCCGGGCCTGTGCAAGCAAGTTAGAGAGTGGGCGGCAGCCTGCATGGCCTGTCAGCGGGCCAAAGTGCACAGACACACGAGTGCTCCTTTGGAGCCGTTTCATATTCCAGCTAAAAGGTTTGATCATGTCCATGTGGACCTCGTAGGCCCCCTACCGCCCTCGCAAGGGTGCACACATCTTCTGACAATGGTTGACCGCACCACGCGCTGGCCAGAAGTGGTTCCCCTGTCATCAACCACAGCCGAGGAGGTGGCGTGCGCTTTTTTAACTGCATGGGTAGCGCGTTTTGGAGTTCCATCGGATATTACGTCTGACAGAGGCCCACAATTTGTTTCCAAACTTTGGTCAGCGATGGCCCGCAGCCTGGGGGCAACGATCCACCGCACGACCGCGTATCACCCGCAGGCTAACGGGTTATGTGAACGTTTTCACAGGTCGCTGAAGGCGGCTCTCAGAGCATCGCTTACGGATGCAAATTGTGTTGACAAACTACCATGGGTTTTATTGGGGTTGCGTTCTGCACCTAAAGAGGATTTAGACGCCTCCCCAGCGGAGCTAGTGTTCGCACAGCCACTTCGGCTGCCCGGAGAATTTCTCCCTGACAACCCAGCGCCAGAGTTCTCCTCGGCTCAGTGGTTGCAGAATAGCATGGGCCCGAGTGTCCTACCAGGCCCCGTTCACCACAGTTTTCCGCGTGTTTTTGTGCCTAAAGCTTTAAAAAATGCGGAGTTTGTTTTTGTCAGACATGATGCCCACCGCAAAGCTCTGCGACCGCCTTACGATGGACCATTTAGAGTGCTAGAAACAAGTGATAAGCATTTTTTGCTAGATTTGGGGGGCAGAAAGGAAATGATTGGCATAAACAGACTCAAACCTGCTTTTGTGATGGCTGACGAAACTGTGCAGTTGGCGAGGGCCCCATGACGGGGTAGAGCCCCTAGGGAGCATTCCCCAGTACACCCACAGAGATTGACTAACAGTTTTAATCCCCAGACAGCAGCTCCACAGCAGGAGGACGCCGCGGAAGAGGTTAAGCCCGCCTGCAGCAGATACGGCAGACGGTTGAGACCAAGACAGCATGTGGACTGATGTGTGGCGATTTTATTATGACATGCAATCTGTGTTAGTTTGTTCCATCTTAGACGTTTGGGGGTGGGGGTTATATGTGGTGCACATATGTAGTTTCATGGGCTCACATGTATATGACTGTTCATATGCTCTCATGTATATTCCTGTGTGCTTATTCTGGCTTCACGTCTGAAGAGGAACAAAAGGTCTGGACCTCCTAGGGATAAGAGGAGGATGAGAGAGTTGGCCTTTTGATATGCAAAGAGATGGACATGAATGATTTCCTGACCACCGAGGTTTGGGTGGAAGCGAGAGGAACTGCAGGGGGGATGCATTGTGTTTGGGATTTAAAGACAATGGGATTTTGTACTTTGATGTCAGGGGTATAAGACTGGCAGATGTTGGGGTTTTTTCCTTCTTCTGCTTTTGAATGTTGGAGAGTGTGTTGTGAATAAAAATGGAACCTGAGAAATAACTCAGCCTCATCCTTTCCACACAATCTCCACACTTTCATGATTTCTGACTGCCAGCGGGATGCATCCACACAGTCAACATGAATGATGATTCTCTGGATAAATCAGGAGAGTGTTTGGAGGATGCCACGGAGTTTAACAAGGATGACAGGAACGGTGGCGCCGGGAAAACTGTTATTGCATTGAAGAAGCAAATGTTTCTTGTGATGGAATCTCCAATTATTAGAGTGGTCGGGGGGAAAAGGGGGCAGCGAGAAGCAGGAGGTGGGTCAGCAACATCGGAAGATGGAATGGATTTCAGGGTTTTTTTTGCCACCTGTAATGGAGTGGGCAGAGGGGGACAAGGACAGGTCAGGGCAGCGGCATGGGCGCACTGTGGAGCCAGTGTGCACTGTGGTACGGTGAGACAGCGGGCTTTGGGATGGGTGGGGTGTTTAGGATAATGTGAAGAAGAGTCTGAGGAGGCAATGGGTTTTTGAACAGCGGGGAGGATGGTGGTGGAGATTGGGATTCATCTGCTAGGGGAGGAAAATCGTGGACGGCCAGGATGTTGTATATACTGTTAAGCTGGACGCTATGGAGGGGCGCCTGAGGGGATCAATTGTTTCTCTGGTGATGAGGAGCAACCAGGGACCAGGGCACAGGGTCGTATGGAGTGGAGGTTGCAAGTTTCTCACACTTGGTCCCTTATCAAGTCCAGGTGACAGCTGACTCTGATCTGTCATGGACTGGATTGGATTCCAATCCAGCTCCATGATGTGTGGCTGTATTTTCCTTTGTGCAGTTGGTTTCCTTATTTGCTGCTGGCAAATCCTTAGGAGCCTCTGGGTCGTGGCTCCCTCCCAGCTTACAGCCACGCCTCCCTCTCCCTGCCAGTCGTGCCAGCTGTCTGTCATTATCATTTGTGCACTCCTGTTTGTTCATGCACGCGTGCGTGTGCACACACACACACACACACACACACACACACACACACACACACACACACACACACACACACTCACATGCTCTGACACTCACGCATGCACCTGTCTTTACTCACACACACCCACACACTGTTATTATTCACACCGGCATGCACTCAGCTCATTAATGGTTGGATTATTTAAGATCTGTGTTTGCTGTGGTGCATTGCCAGGTTATTGTTTGAACTGCTGTGTTCTACATTGCCAGTAGACCGTCGGGCTTCCTGCTCCGCTTCTCCCGGTGTAGTCAGCCTTTCCTCTTTCTAACTGGGACTGTCACTCGGATTCGACTCAGACTGCTCCAGCCAGTAAGTTCATTTTGCCTTCCCCGCTGTTCAGCTTTCCTGCAGCGACCTGGGTCCTCCCTTTGCCTCCCTTGCTGTTCAGCTTTCCTGCAGTGCTCTGGGCCCTCATCTCCATTTATCTTACCTGTGTACTGTAGAGCGTCCTCGCTGTTATCCCTGTATGCCCAGTGTTACTTGTTTGTTTTCAGATTTATAATCACATTTTGTTAATAAAGCACACTCAACTCTCTCCTGGATTTGGGTTTCATCTTCCAATCCCACATGTGCAAAAAAAAAAAACGCAGGCACGTGACAGTGATTGGTGAAGAGGCGGTGGCAGCCTGGCCGGGTGCAGAGACGTCAGACACCAGTTGAGAGGCAGCTTCAGTGGAGAAGGGTTCTGTGGTATATGGGAAACGGCACTTTATTGTAAAGTACAGTGTGGTGACGTGCACTTCCCGTCACATCACTGCACTGCCCTATATAGGGGGTGGGCCACCATGTTGTGGTCTCTTTGACCGGTGCCCATCGCCAGGTGCCTGCCATGTAACCGCTACTTGAATTCAATCAATAAAGCTGTGTTCGCCAATTCCATCTTGCCTCATCCTTCGCCCAGGTATTTTCCATACATAACAGATTCGATGATGGAACTGGTGGAGGATGCGAAATTTAGTTAAGTGGAACGGATGATGATGGTGTCCATCTGAAGTTTGGCTTCACAGATTTGGTGGAGTGTGGATATTCTTTCTTCCAGCTTGGAAACCTTCTCTGTGAGGATGGTGCAGCTGATGCAGCCAGATGGAGAGGTGAGTGAAGCTAGAGCTGAGTGTGGTAGCAGCACGGGCCCAGCAGTTGGGCCCTCTGCGGAGATGAAAGTAGTGATCCGGGTGGGTTAAGTCCCGGTATCTTCTGCAGGTCTTGGGAAGTGTAGCGCTAATGCTGAAAAAACAAGCTAGCCAGCTAGGATATTTATTTTGGGTACAGCAGGTCCGTCTCTGGTGATACAAGCTATATTGAGCTGGAGACTGACAAGGGGCAGAGCTTCAGGCCACCGTCTTATCGGACCTATACAGGCCGTCGGCCGATACTCTTCCACCCTACCCCCAATCGATCACCAAAACCCAACCAGGACTCACCTCAGGCTAGCGGCAAGTGGTGTCTGGCCCAAGGCAGGAAAATATGATAAAAAAAAATAAGGTAGACAGACTCGATTATCTAAAATAGAGATACCATCACCAGAGTCGTGATGGATAAAACAGTTAGCCAAAAGTATACCAGTTGACACTCACTTTCACTCACACTCATTTATTCACTCTCACTTACTTGCTCACCCACTCGCTCCTGTTCTTAAATAGGGCTTGAAATCCATGCGTGTTTATGCTGCTGAACTTACTAGATGGCTGATCGCTGGCTGGGTGTGTCTCTGGCTTATGGGGTCAAGACCAAATTGAGATTAAATCAAATCACACATACACAATGGATTTGGTGTCTGCCTGGCTTTGTCTTGGTCTTGACAACAACACCACTGTGTAATTCCACCATAAGTGCCAGTCTGATGCCCCCTCCCTTCATTTTTGACTTGCTAGCCTTGTGGATGCTTTTAGAATTAGATTCATGCTGGAGGAATAAGAAAGAATGTGGAAACATTATATACAGTATATGATACAATATACTAATGTCTATAGAAATTATTTAAATAAACACTAGTTGGTGAAATTGATGTATTTCACTTTAACAGTAAAAGCAATTTTCAGATATGTAGATAAAGCCATCTCTCCATAAATCAGCAACAATAAAAACAGAAGAATTACACCAAGAACTCGACAGCTATCAAGGTTTCCTTCTAAAAACAGATCCAGATGCCTCAGAAAGACCAATTTCTCAGCTCTGAGATTATATTTCTTTTTATTCGGTAATTTGGAAAATTGAAGGAGTGGAGTGAGGCACTAATGTGACACAGTTGTTAGTGATCTGAACTTCTGAAGTTGTCGGGGGTGAAAACTTTGATCCTTAATTAGCTGAAGAAATCTGCAGAAAGTCGACATTTTTTGCCCCTTTGTTCTAATTACGCCTTCTTGTCCCTATGCAATGTTTTGAGATACACACATGGGCGCGCGTGTGCACACACACACACACACACACGAAAGCACAGTTTATATAACATGTACAAGTCTTACTTAAATTCTCAGAATTACATCTCTCTCAATTATGGCATGTAGCAGTTTTACTTTGATGTAAACACCGAGAGAACAGGCGCACATGCATACACATACTAGAAGAGCTGATTATAATAACCTTTTTTTAGAATCCTATTTCTAGAGTGAAGGAGCTTGAGAATCCCTTCACCATTCATTGAGGCCCGGCCTCTGAAGTATAGTCAACAGCAGTATGCAGCGATTAATTAGAGATTTGTCTCGATGAGGGGAGGTTTGCGAGGCACAGGGATAAAGCAGGCAAATCTGCTGGCCTAATTAGGGGAATTTAATTTCTCACCGGCTCACATTGACTCAGACCTTGATGAAGCATTTTTTGGGGGGAGGAAAGGGGAGTGCATGCAGGAGGGGAGGAGGAAAAGCAGTCTGTCCAGGATGTTACGCGCAGTGATAGATGGGTGAAAACAGACTGCCAGTGGGGACGCAGGAAATACTGGACGTCATGCAGAGACTTGACAACACTGCTCATCAAACGTGCATGTGTTGTCAGTGAGGGCGTCTCTGCATGTCTGCAGTTTTAGCGGCAAGAAAGTTTCCAAATGATTATACAACCTTTTTGTGGGGGAGACAATCTCATTAAGACCTAATTTTGGAAGACACAAGACATACTATGTTTGACAGTGATGTAACATAGTGGAAAGATGGTAGAGTGCTCAGCCAGCAAATGATGTTCTAAGGATGCATAAAACAACATTTTAACTTCTGTTAAAGCACTGACTGTGGTGATCTGCTCTGCGTGCCTGCTGCCTGCACACACCTGGTCCACTTATTAGACAGCCCTCTTAAGCCACGCTGCCTCTTGGTCTGCATGGAGACGTCAACACTCCTTTGGTCTGGAGAGACCTCCTCATCCTACCTCATCAACCTGCTCTGGAGTTTCTCCTCCCTCACCTCATCCTGCTCTGTCAGGTCTTCTGGGAGCCTAAGCTCTCCTATTCCAAGTAAGCCTCCGGGATTCAATCCCTTCTCCGCTTCACCTCTTCTCCTCTGTGCACAGGTGGTAACCTCCTGGTGGCGGATCAGAACTCCTACCCACACGCTGCGTGGGCACCGTTTACTCACCTGCACATCTTCACCTCACTCTTCGGTGACAGCTCGGACACGGAACGGACTGCAGCAGGTTTGGAACCTCTGGGAGCTCTTCAGCGCCTCAGCCCTTCGCCCATCCTGTAAGACTGAACATTCACCTGTTTATTCACCCTGGTCTCAGTGAACTCATTCGCCTGTCTGTTCTCTCTCCTAGGGTTGCCAGTTCGAACGGTGCTCTGCTCGCCCAGCTGCTCACTTCTTCACTCACACACACACTCACACACATACACTCTGCAATCAAGGATAATTGTGTTTATTCCGAGTCTGAGTCTGCTTTTGGGTTTTACCAAACATGTCAGTACATCTTTGTCAGACTAACCCAGCAGACAGTGCTCTCACACAAAGACTTAACATCGTCAAGGCTCGATTTGATCAGTTATCTCACCAGCAGCAAGGCATACTTACACAACTGATGCAGATTAACACTCGCCTGGATCGCCTCACACCAACACAGCCCTTTCCACCTGCTCCCCCGGGAGCGGCAGGGCCGGCGAGTTCCACGCCTCTTCCCTCCCAGCAGTCTCCTCTGACTCCAGTCCCCACCCCCACGCGATTCAGTGGTAAGCTAGAGGAAGCACGGGGTTTCTTGCTACAGTGTGGCATAGTGTTCCAGCGTGTACCGGGGGATTTCCCCACTAATCATAGCCGCATTGGGTATGTTGTCAATCTCTTGGAGGGGTGGGCCTTAGCTTGGGCTTATGCCGTGATGGCTCGGCCCGACTGTGCTAGTTTGACCTACGATCAGTTTGAGGGTGAGTTTAATGAGGTTTTTGACAACTCTGACTGAGATAGTGTGCTCACCACCCAGTTACTTAATCTCAAGCAGGGAAGTAGATCAGTAGCCGATTATTCAGTAGACTTCTGGGTGGAGGCAGTGGAGGTAGGGTGGGAGGATGCCTCTCTCTGCAGCATATTCACTCGCAGCCTTAGCCCTAGCTTGCGGTATGAATTAGCTCATGCAGACAAACCCAACAAACTGAACGAGCTAATCTCCCTTGCCATTAGCATTGATAACCAGCTGAGGGAGCGAGCCATCGAGCGTCGACCTCCTGGTTGTTCGGGCTAACAGTTTTGCCGCTCCCCACAGCCCCCCCTACTAGCCCTTCCCCCCCCGTTCCCTTGGAGACTGAGGAGCCCATGGTGATGGGCCAATCTAAGCTGCCTCTGACTGAAAAACAACGCTGCTGGGAGCTTGGATTGTGCCTGTACTGTGCTAGTGAGGAGCACGAGCAGGCCTCTTGTCCCATTTGGCCAAAAGGGGGGGGGTCCGTGCATCACAGTAGGGGGACTCACCTCAGGCGAATTCCCTTACTAAATTTCTGCTTCCCATTCATTTCCTACGTAATCACAATGAAATATCCACCCGCACACTCATTGATTCCGGGGCCGAGCAGAGCTTCATTTCTGAGAATCTGGCAACCTGGCTGGGACTTCCTTGCCACCAGCTGAAGACTCCGTTGAAGCTGATTGCTCTGTCAAAGGTTCTGCTTGCCATTGTCGCGAAACAAACTGCTCCTGTCTCTGTGTTGGTATCAGGCAATCACCGGGAGTAGATTAGGTTCTTTGTGCTTCCCGTTTCAGCCTCCCCGGTTATTCTGGGTTACCCTTGGCTCCGGCTGCACAACCCAGTTATTGATTGGTGATCGGGAAGCATTGTCTCCTGGAGCTCCTTTTGCCTGAGTGCCTGCCTACAGTCTGCTGCTTGCTCTCCCTCCGTTCCCCTCGGTTCTCCGATTGCACCCCCGTCTGACCTTTCATCAGTACCCCCCGAATACCATGACCTGGGTGCCGTGTTTAGCAAGGCTCAAGAACTGTCACTTCCCCCCCACCGCCACTATGATTGTGCCATTAACCTCCTGCCAGGGGCTCCTTTGCCATCGGCTTTATAACCTCTCTGCCCTGGAGTGGGAGGCAATGGATAAATACATCAAAGAATCCCAAAGCTCGGACATGATCAGGCCGTCATTCTCAGCGGTGGACACAGGATTCTTTTTTGTGGGGAAGAAGGACGGTTCACTTAGGCCTTATATTGACTTCAGGGAGCTTAATAACATCACGGTCAAGGATAAGTACACGCTCCCCCTCGTTAACACCATCTTCGATTCCCTCCAGGGGGCCTCAGTGTTCACTAAACTGGATCTCTGCAATGCCTATCACCTGGTGAGGATCAAGGAAGGAAGTGGAAGACGGGGTTCTGCAGTCCTAGTGGCCACTTCGAATATTTGGTGATGCCCTTTGGTTTGACTAATGCTCCCGCTGTGTTCCAACGACTGATTAATGATGTGTTGAGGGATTTTTTTGGATTCTTTTGTGTTTGTTTATCTCGATGACATCCTTATTTTTTCCCAGTCCCTCGATGAACATCGGGTACATGTCAGGTGGGTTCTGCAGCGCTTACTGGAGAACAAACTGCGCTGCACGGTGGCGCAGTGGTTAGCACAGTGGTTAGCGCAGTGGTTAGCACCGCGGCAGCACAGTTTTACCCTCGGCCGGGGGATCGCGGGGATCATGAGATCGTGGGTTCGATCCCTGCCCCCGGCCAACAGTGATCTGTGTGGAGTTTGCATGTTCTCCCCGTGTTTGCATGGGTTTACTCCGGGATTTCTCCGGTTTCCTCCCACATGCCAAAACATGCAGGTTAGGGAGTTAAGGGGCGCTTGCGCATGCAGCGACCTGCAGCTGGTGGCTTGTCACCGGACTGCAGAACAAATCTACCTACGGGTACAAAATAAGTCCAACCCCCCCCCCCCCCCAAAAAAAAACTGTTTGTCAAAGCCGAGAAATGTGATTTTCATGCCCCATCCACCACGTTTCTGGGATTTGTCATCTCCCATAACGAGATTATCGCGGATCCGGGCAAGGTAAAGGCGGTGGTAGAGTGGCCGGTCCCATCATCCCGGAAACAGCTGCAGCAGTTTCTGGGTTTTGTCCAATTTCTATTGCTGCTTCATATTAAACTATATTAGACTATACTATTAGACTATAGTACCATTGCCCTACCCCTCATTTGCATCATCTCCACCAAGGTGCCATTCCGGTGGACAGAGGAGGTGGAGGCAGCTTTTGCTCATTTGAAATCTTTGTTCTCCTCTCCTCCTATTTTGGCCCAGGTGGACCCCGCGCTACAATGTCTGGTGGAGGTGGACACCTCTGACTCTGGCGTGGGAGCTGTGTTGTCTCAGCGCTCTCCTGCCGCCGACAAGATCTGCCCCTGCACATTCTTCTCCCGCCATCTATCCCCTGCAGAGAAAAATTATGACATCGGGGACAGGGAGCTGCTGGCGGTCAAGTTAACCTTGGAGGAGTGGCGTCACTGGCTGGAGGGGCCTCCCAGCCTTTTGTCATTTGGACCGACCATAAGAATCTAGAGTACCTCAGGACGGCCAAATGACTCAACTCTCGGCAAGCCCGCTGGTCCCTGTTTTTCGGCAGATTCAATTTTACCATTGCCTATCCCCCGGAGTCTAAGAACATCAAGCCAGATGCCTCTCCAGTCAGTTCTCCTCTGATGCTGTTGAGGTGCCATGATATCACGTTGTTCCCCCTTCATGCATCGTGGGCGCCCTCTTGTTGGGCATCAAAGAGAGGGTTAGGAGAGCACAGGAGACTGAGGCTGACCCGGGCGGGGGGCCAGCGGGAAGGATGTATGTGCCTTCTGCGGTCCGGGATGAGGTCATTAAATGGGCACACTCCTCCAAGCTGCTGTGCCACCCTGGGATGGTGCGTACAGTGGCCCAACTTCAGAGAACTTTCTGGTGGCCGTCGCTACGGAGGGACATCGGGGAGTACATTCGAGCTTGTCCCCAGTGCGCCACCTGCAAGACCTCCTACTCTCCACCGGCGGGCCTACTTCATCCCCTTCCCATCCCCAGCAGACCCTGGTCCCACGTGGCCCTAGATTTTGTGACCAGTCTCCCCACCTCTGCAGGCAACACTGTTGTCCTCACAGTTGTGGACAGGTTCTCCAAGGCGGCCCACTTCATCCCCCTATAAGGGCTCCCTACAGCCAAGGAGACAGTGGATCTGCTCCTCCTACACATGGTGCGGCTCCACGGCATCCCGTGGACATCATGTCTGACCGTGGGCCCCAGTTCGTCTTGCAGGTGTGGTGAGCTTTCTGTAAGGCTATCGGGGCCACGGTAAGTCTGTCCTCGGGGCACCATCCCCAGAGTAATGGTCAGTGTGAGCGCACCAAACACGAATTGGAGGAGGCACTGCGGTGCGTTACTGCATCCAACCCGGCATCCTGGAGCTCCCACCTGCCTTGGGTCAAGTATGCGCATAACACTATGGTCTCCTCTGCTACAGGTCTTTCTCCGTTTGAGGCCTCTCTTGGATACAACCCCCCACTGTTCCTGGAGGAGGAGGAAGACATCGCTGTGCCCTCCGTGCAGGCCCACATGAAGTGCTGTCACTGGCTGTGGAGTGCTACCCAGGCTGTGCTTCGACGCACGGCGGACCGCAACTCGGACAACGCCAACCACTGCAGGACCCCGGCTCCATCCTACTGGGTCGGGTAGCAGGTAAGGTTGTCCACAAAAAACATCAATCTTAGGACTGAGTCCAGGAAGTTATCCCAGCGCTTTATTGGTCCTTTCTCCATCGCTCACATTGTTAATCCTGTCGCTGTGCACCTGCCTCCCCCCCTCCTTTGCATCTGTCACACCTTCCACATCTCTCAGGTTAAGCCATTTGTTTCCAGCCCTCTGTGCCCCCCTCCTAAGATGCCACCCCACCGGTGATGATCGATGGTGACCCCGCTTGGAAAGTCAACTCCATCCTGGACATCCAATGCAGGGGTTGTGGCCTCCAGTACCTGGTGGACTGGGAGGGTTATGGTCCAGAATGGAGATCCTGAGTGCGTCCCTCCTTTGTGATGGATCCGCATCTCATCAGGGACTTCTACTGGATGCACCCAGGTAGGATGGTTCGGCCGCCGAGAGGCGTCCCATAGGGGGCGTGAGTACTGTGGTGATCTGCTCTGCATGCCTGCTGCCCTAATTGCCTCCATAGCTGCGCGCACACCTGATCCACTCATTAGACAGCCTTCTTAAGCAGCGCTGCCTCTTGGTCTGCACGGAGACGTCAACGCTCCTTCAGTCTGGAAAGACCTCCTCGTCCTACCTCATCATCCTGCTCTGGAGTTTCTCCTCCCTCACCTCATCCTGCTCTATCAGGTCTTCTGGGAGCCTGAGCTCTCCTACTCTAAGTAAGCCTCCGGGATTCAATCCCTTCTCCGTTTCACCTCTTCTCCCCTGTGCACAGGTGGTAGACTCCTGGTGGTGGACCTCTTCCTCCTGGCGGCGGATCAGGACTCCTACCTGCACGCTGCATGAGCACCGTTTACTCACCTGCACACCTTCACCTCACTCTTTGGTGACAGCTCGGACACGGAACAGACTGCAGCAGGTTCGGAACCTCTGGGAGCTCTTCAGCACCTCAGCCCCTCACCCATCCTGTAAGACTGAACATTCACCTGTTTATTCACCCTGGTCTCAGTGAACTCATTCGCCTGTCTGTTCTCTCTCCTAGGGTTGCCGGTGCGAACGGTGCTCTGCTCGCCCAGCTGCTCACTTCTTCACTCACACACACACACACACGCATACACTCTGTAATAAAGGATAATTGTGTTTATTCCGAGTCTGTCTGCTTCCGGGTTTTATCAAACATGTCACTGACATCTTTATGGTATTTAGTCCTGGTCATTATTTCTTTTACATTCGTTTGTACATGCTCACAAGAAATTGCAATCAAGCAAAAGTAGTGTTATGTTATGATATTAGTTATTCAAGGACAGTAGTCAGCAAAATAAGCTGAGTAAGAGAAAGTATCTGTTATGTCCACAAACCTGGTATAAAGGAGACGGATGGAGAGGTTGCACTAGAACACAGCTTTATTACGAACTATGTACAAGACATGATATACAGGCACATGTGGAGTAGCTCGGGCAAGACAGCGCACCAAATGGCGGACGCCTTGTATAATAGGGTAGTGTGATGACGCAACAGGAAGGCAGCGTCATCACACTGCACTTCACAATAAATCCCCATATAATATCCCTGACCCTTTACAAGGTCCAAAACCACTCACTCCAAACTAACTCACCCTAATTTTGAACCACAATCATACACTACTTAACGTAAAACTAAGGCCAAACACACTCACACACAACCCCCCCCCCCCCTAAAATAGAACCTGTGGGTGGACTACCACATGGCCCGCACCGCACAATGGATTATTCTGCCATTGGTAAACTAAAGCCATCTGGTTCCATGGGTTGTTAAAGCCAGGGGGTTGGCAGTGGGGGTTGAGCCCCCTCCCCCCCCCCCACTGCCTATAAAATACTCCCAGCTGGCACGCATCTCAAATAGCCTCTGACAACCAAAGTCAAACTCCTGGCCTGCTCATGTGGCTTAGTTCTTAAGCCCGGCAGAACTGCTTTTACTGACAGGAGAAGGGGCAAAGGCGGGCAACTGGTGCCTTAAAACCAGTAGCTCCGGGTAGGTGGGGCTCAACAGCCTAGGAAGGCAGCTCACCTAGGGGAAGGAAAACCCTGATCTCAAACCTCCGCTGCCTTGCTGCACACCCATTTACGGGAAAGGCTTCAGGAGTCAACCCTGACGGAAAATCCAGAGTGGAGCCCGAAGGCGGATGGACGTCATTATTGACCTCCTTCTGGCAGCTCCTGTCAGAATCAGAATCAGAATCAGAATCAGCTTTATTGCCAAGTATATTTACAAGTAAACATACGAGGAATTTGACTTGACATTGGACGCGCATGTTAGGTGCATCCAATGACGCGGCAGCCATGCAAGGTGCCTGTCATACAGTGGGGGTAAAGAGGGGAAAGGAGGGGGAGGAAAACACAATAGGAGAGAGAAAAAACATAGTTAATCAGAATAACACTCGTATAAGCTCATATAAAGCTCAAATGAGCCAAATTTTGACTACACAGAAAAAAACCCTCTATGCACAATTAGCAGACAATATAGATCACACAAACAAGAGTTGAGAGAGGCAGTGTATGTATGAGTCAGTATATATGTGTCAGTCAGTATATATGTGTCAGCTCCTGTGGCCAATCTGGTGCACGATGTATTGCTCCGCATTCCTCTGGACTACACAGGCGAGGCAGAGAAGGGGACTCCGGAGTCTGGGCAGCCCTGAGTCTCCATACACTTTGCCCAGTCCTTCGCCCCGGAGAGGCCATTTCGGGGCTGCTGCAAAGCAGCAGAAACAACAGCAGAAACAACAGCAGTTGAGGCAGCAGTTGTGAGTGTTTGGCAAAGGGTAGGATGCTACGGGTTGCCTCCGACAGTGGGAGGGATCTTTGTGTCCCAGTGGTCAGCTACCGCCGACCTAAGCCGGGCAGCCCTCGTAAGGTGCCGGCCCGCCAGGGTCTGCCTTCTTCAGTGGGTGCCTGGAGCTTAGAGTCATCGCTCAACAAGCAGACCGTAACACTGCACCAAGCAAAAGTAGAAAGAAGAAACTACCAGCCCTGCAACTTGTGAGCTGGAACATCAGGACTATGTGCTCTGGCCTGGTCGATGACTTGCGCCAGATCGATGATTCGAGGAAAACAGCTGTCATTGACGTAGAACTTTCCAGGCTAAATGTGGACATCACCACTCTTCAGGAGACCAGGCTTACAGGAAGTGGCACACTCCGTGAGAAGGACTACACCTTCTACTGGCAGGGCAGAGCCGAAGGTGAAATATGTCTGCACGACATAGGATTCACTGTGAGGAATAGCCTGCTGTCAACTTTCCAGCCACCTGATGGTACAGAATGCATTCTCGTCTTGTGACTTTTCACTTCCACAGGCGTTGTGAACATCATGAGTATCTATGCCCCAACCCTCTGCTCTGCCTTGGAGGTCAAGGACCAATTTTACGAAGATCTCGAAGCTGCCATTGGCAGGTTACTGGAATCTGAGCCACTGTTTCTGCTTGGGGACTTCAATGCCAGGGTAAGTGGAGACCACGACTCTTGACCTGACTGCATCGGACACTTTGGTGTTGGCAGAATAAATGAGAACGGACAGAGACTACTGGGACTTTGCTCCTACCGCAAGCTCTGTATTAGTAACACGCTCTTCAATACTAAGCCATATCACCGAGTATCCTGGATGCATCCAAGGTCCCATCACTGGCACCAGCTGGACTTAATTATCACCAGAAGAGTCCAGCTATAAAGCGTACTAACCACACGTAGCTACCGTAGTGTGGACTGCTACATGGACCATTCTTTGGTGCGCAGCAAAGTATGTCTCCAGCCAAAGAAGTTCCACCGCTCCAAGCATTCTGGCCTCCCACGCATTAACACCACGATGACATCTGACTTCAACCTCTGTGCTCAGTTTGCAGATGCCATTGAGAAGGCCACTGAGGGCCAACCAGCAGCTGAGATTGCTGAAGAGAGGTGGAATTTTCTGAGGGATATCATCAACAGTGCGGCCTTGTCCACATTCGGCAAGAAAGAACGACAGAACCCAGACTGGTACAAAGCAAGTCTTTCAGAGATGCAACCCATCATTAATACCAAACGTGGTGCCTTGATGAACTACAAGAAGGATCCATCAGCCAAGAACTTTGCTGCTCTGAGGGCAGCTAGGAACAGTGCTCAGAGAACTGCTAGATACTGTACCAACCAGTACTGGCTGAATCTTTGTCACAACATTCAAGAATCTGCGGGCTGCGGGAACACACGAGGAGTCTACAAAGGCATGAGAAAAGCCCTCGGACCTAGTGCTAGGAAAACAGCCCCTCTAAAGTCATCCATCGGCGAGACCATTATAGAGCGCAGTAAATGGATGGATTGATGGGCAGAGCATTATCAAGACCTCTACTTGAAAGAGAATGTGGTGACAGAGGCAGTACTCAACAGCATTCCCAGACTCCCTGTCATGGAGGAGCTCAGCACACTACCAACAAAGAAAGAGCTGAGCAAGGCCATCGACTCCCTTGCCCATGGCAAGGCTCCAGGAGGAGATGGTATCCATGCAGAAGTGCTGCAGTGCACTAAGTCTGCTCTCCTGCACCACCTCCATGAGCTCCTTTGTCAGTGCTGGCAAGAAGGAGCAGTGCCCCACGATATGCGCGATGCAAACATCGTCACCCTCTACAAGAACAAGGGGTATCGCAGCGACTGCAACAGCTACAGAGGGATGTCGCTGCTGAGCATCGTGGGAAAGCATTTGCCCTGGTGGCTCTGAAGAGACTGCAGCAACTTGCTGAATGGATCTACCCTGAATCACAGTGTGGCTTCAGAGCACAGCGGTCTACCATCGACATGATTTTCACCTTGCGTCAGCTGCAGAAGAAGTGCAGGAACAGAAGCAGCCCCTGTACATTGCCTTCATCAATGTGATGAAGGTGTTTGACCCCGTGAGTAGGAAAGGCCTCTTCATGCTCCTAGAGAGGATAGGATGCCCACCAAAGTTGCTGAAGGTGGTGCTGTCATTTCACAAGGACATGAAAGGCACAGTGCTGTTTGATGGATCAAAGTGTGTGAATGTATGTGTGAATGGGTGGATAGCAGGATCTGTAAAGCGCTTTCGTCATCAAGAGATGAGAATAAAAGCGCTATATAAGTGAATGCCATTTACCATTTACCATTATCCATCGCTTTCCCTATCAACAGTGATGTGAAACAGGGCTGTGTCCTTGCCCCTACACTCGTCGGCATCTTCTTCTCCCTGCGGCTGTCATACGCCTTCAGCAATTCAGAAGATGAAGTGCTCCTCCACACTTGACCAGACGGCAAGCTGTTAAATTTGCCCCACCTGAGAGCCAAGATGAAAGTGTCTCAGCTACTGCTGCGTGAAATGCTCTTCGCTAACAATGTTGCCCAGGCTTCCCATACACAAGAAGGATTGCAGAGGCTCGTTGACTGCCTGGCTCATGCCTGCAGGGAATCTGGCTTAACCATCAGCCTGAAGAAGATGGATGTGATGGGTCAGGATGTCAGCGAGGTGCCAAGCATCACCATCGGGGACCACACCCTGGAAGTGGTTGAGGATTTCACTTACCTCGGCTCTACTATCTCCAGCAATCTGACCCTCGAAGCCGAGATCAATAAGTGCATTGGTAAAGCAGCATCTGTCATGTCTAGACTGTCGTCAAGAGTGTGGGAGAACACCAAGCTGGCCACAAACACTAAGCTGGCAGTGTACTGCGCCTGTGTGTTCAGCATCCTACTCTATGGCAATGAAACCTGGACAACATACACCTGACAGGACAGCAGATTTCTATCTGTGCTGCCTGTGACGCATCTTAGGCATCTCTTGGTGGGACAGAGTGTCCAACAAGGATGTCCTTGAGCGTGTGAACACCCCAAGCATGTTTGCAATGTTGGCACAGAGACGACTGCGCTGGCTCGGTCACATTCGGTGTATGGAAGACGGTTGCCTGCCAAACAACATCCTCTACGCTGAGCTCATGTTAGGCTCCAGACCAATTGGTCGCCCAATGCTGCGTTACAAGGATGTGTGCAAGAGAGACATGAAGTTAGTTGAGATCAACCCTGACTCCTGGGAAGCAGCTGCAAATGATCGCAGCAACTGGTGCCACATAGCGTGGATAGGCATAAAGAGAGCCGAGGCCCTGTGGGAACAGCAGTGGCTCAACAGAAAGGAGCAACAGAGAGCAAGATCAGTTACAGGACCCTTGCTGCCAACACCCTACATCTTCAGCCACTGTGATAAAGACTGACACTCCAGAATTGGACTCTATAGTTACAGCCGATGCTGCCCCACCGCAAACTGACATTTCCTGGTGCAGCCCATTGTCTCACGAGTCAAGGAGATGACGACGACAACAGTAAACTAAAAGTCTTTATTCAAACTAAAAACTTGCCGTGCTCCTAAGCTAAACACACACAACATCAAATGGAACTATAAACATAAGAAGCTGTCACAGCACAGTCACTTGGGTAGGGGTAGGGCAGGCAAGGGAAAAAACGTTCAGCCTGAGGGCTTCTGAGGCGGTTCAGCGGGGCCTCCCCTCTGGAGCTTTGGAGCAGGCTCGTGCCCCCCCCCCCCCCCGGGGGCTTTGAAACAAACTTGCGGTGGCTTCTTCTTCCTGGAGCTGTCTTCATAATGCCGGGCCGTAGGTCCCACACTGCGGTAGCCGACTTCCACGGAGCCTCCCTGTCTGGAGCCGCCACCCGGACATGCCGTAGTCTGTTTGCTTACCAAACCGAATTGTCCATCTGCCGAAAGCACGTTGTCCTCAGCCACATCACGATCCTCAGCGGTGCCCGTTGCCCGATTGGTCGCCATCCTGGTGATTCTGCGTGGCCGTTCGGCTCAGGATCGACTCTTGTATGTGCGATTTGTTCTCAAAAAAAATATTGTTCACATTGTCATGGGATACTGTGGGTAGAATTTTGAGGAAAAAAATGAATTTAATCCATTTTGGAATAAGTTTGTGTAGCGTTAACCCCTTTCTGGTTCCAATTTATATCATCATTCTGTACTGAAGAAAATTGTTTCAACTGCTAAGTCTGGGTATGAACTGCTTCTATTATCCAAGGAGCAGAGCTGTAACACTATCCATCCGCCATAAAATGGACGTTAATTCCTTCTTCAGGACATAGTCATACTCCCTTTTTGCTCTTTGGCAAAGGAATGTTTCAAATTGACAGATTTATGGGTGACATGATCCAGACGTGTGGGGAATCAAGATTCTCCAGTAAACAACCAGACAGTTTCACAGTGCCATCTGGTGGATGAATGAGTAATATTTAATTTTTCTCTTTGCAGTGGATTTTATGCATTATGGACAAATGAATTAATTCATATGCTTTCTCTCAAGACAGTATCCGCTACTGAAGACATGGTTGAACTCTTGGGATGGACAGGGTGGTTTCAAATGCTTTTATTGATGTGATTTGATATGTGTTTCTTTATTTTCAGGACGAAATTAATTCTTGCATGCTTACTATTACAAATTACTGTTATAATGTAGAGACATTATATGTTCCCTTATTATTGAGTAGAATATCTTAGTCACTAAAGTTGAAGGAATTTATGCTTTATTCAGCACACATACTTTAAGGAGGGGCTCACTTCTCATATGAAATCTCTCTCTCTCTGCTCTTTGGGACCCCCACCTCAGAGACTTTAACTGACCAATAGAACTCCAGGCTTTATTGCATTTACCTTTTTAGGTTGAGTTTATGACTTTTGTTGAACGAAGTTCAAATATAATTGGTTCAGCTCAGATTTCATGAAATTCAGTGAGATTCTGCCACATGTAGGGAAAATTTTCTTTTGTTTTTTGGGGGCGTTGGTCAAGCTATAAGGAGCCTCTTCTGCTCTTCCATTTTTTTCCTCTCTCCCAAGTAAGGCCCAGAGCCTGTCATGCTCTGTGAAAATCCTGTTTCTATTCTTTAAAATTAATTTTTCTTATTTTAATCATGTTTTTCTTTAAATCACCATGCAAGGAGATTTTGTTTGATTTTTTTTTCTAAGCTTAAACCAACTCATTCAAGCCACATACATCGGAAGAAACGAATCTGTGGTGTGTTTTTGTCCCAATTTGACTTTCCAATTGGACTTTGCACAATAAACCAATTCCTTCTTCAGTGCATAAGAAGACCTCGCCCAGCCTGCTGAAGAACAGCCTTTGTGATCTCGGGAGTAGGCCATAACCGTGGTAAGGAGCCTGTCTGCCAGCCTCCCAACAGAACCCACGCTGGTCCAGTTGAACAGAAAAGTGGACTGCCTGCTACCCACTGGGACGCAACGACTCTGCTGCTGACGGTCTGTTGTTTAATTTAAACTTAATTCTTCAGAATATTCCTGGTACAAGTTCTTTCAACTTAATGTCATGCAAACCCCCATCAGAATTTCAAAATGCATTTTGTCCTTTCATTAATTGACTTTTTTCAGAGTAACACCAATTTTCCATTTTTATAAATAGTTAACCTCTTGTACTCCGTTGTTCCGCGGGCGGGCAAGTCTCTGTGCCCTCGTGCGCATGACGCATGATAAGGATATTGATGGTGGTGGTATAGGTGGTGTGGCCTCCAAGCGCCACTGAAAAAAAAAGCTGCAAACACAGCCGCGAACAGATTAGTTCATCTGATTGACCTCTCATTCGACTAATAAGAGCCTTGTATTGGGTTTCTGAAACCTTGAAGAGCCAAAGAATGAAAACCTAGGAAGGAGGACCCGCCTCCCAACGCTTTGAATGCAGTGAGCCAATTGAAGCAGAGAAGTTCGTGAGCTGTTTTTTTTTTTAAGGCTGGGTGAAGACTCTGGAGCGGATCAAAAAAGGACACAGGAAGAGCCCCACAGACCCAGCAGCATGGAGACCATCCACAAATGCAACCTGTGTGACAGGGAGTGCCATTCATGGATCGGCATGTTCGGCCACAGGCGGTGCTTATTTTGTATTGGTTCCAGCAGAGTAGACATTATGATTTCTTCCATGGTCATCATAGACCGACGGAGGCTGACGACGAAGGCTGAGTGACACACACGCCTTCGCCAGTCTTTTTTTAATTACTACTGTTATTTGTTTTGAAAAATCGTTCGCCCAAAACCGCAATCATGGAAGCACAAAACCGCAATAATGGAATTATGTTTTGATCGAGTCGCGAGACCAGAACCAGAGCGGACCAGCGTCGCGTTCGTCTGACAATGAGGAAGACAAGTTCGCCAAGACTCCGCTGTGAAGAGGTAAGGTGTTATGAGCTAAATTATTCTCTATCCCTGAAAATTGTAATCCAAAATGACTTTTGACCGATCAGTAAATTACAGCTGTGCGGTTCACGAAGTCTGAAGTTTGTGCGCTGCGGTACAAGGGGTTGCTCGCAGTGTACAGGCTGTGAATGCCCCCCCCCACCCCCGCTATTCTTCTGCAGCGAGGGGGGGGGGGGTAGCCGCGGTGATTGCACTGCTGTCCTACATCACCACATAAGGCTAATCCGTTGTGTAGCGATGGCCGAAGTCCATCCTCTGTAGCGAGTGGGGGGGGAACAACCCCCCCCCACACACACACACACAGTAGCGAGGGGGGGGGAAGCCGCTGTGACAGCGTTGCTGTGGAAACATGCAACGAGTGTAATCCGTCATGTAGCGAGGGCCGAACTCTGTCCTTGGTAGCGGGGGGGACGACCCCCCCCCCCCACACACACACACAGACACAGCCCTGAGTGTGACCTTTCCTTTTAGCCTAAAATGAAGCTTCTACATTGAATTATTCAAAAGTTACAGACGTTTTTCCAAACTGTGCCATTTGGCACAATTTGGCACAGTTCCAAAACGCCTGGGAACAGCCTGAGAACAAAGCTGTGTAAAATATTCATTTTTTGTGGTATTGTTACCAAATTTGGATCTCAGCTGGATAACACTTGGTTCTACATTTCTGTTGCATTTTCCAGCCGGATCGGACAGCTGTGTGTTATTTGCAAGCATTTGTATCCAAAGAAACACCGTGTCCAAATTTTTTTTCTTCAAGTTCAGTATGTTTAGATGACTGTAACTCAGTGGCCGGAGCACGTAGAGAGATTATGTTTTTTTTGCCAAAAAATTCAAAGTGTTTTCTTTTAAATGAGACCAACCCCATGAAGATGCTGCAAAGGGTTGAAGAACAGCTTTTGATTTACTTTGGGCACATTATTTTTTGGCATTTTTAGGAAAATTGCCCGGAGTGCAAGAGGTTAATCATCATTTTCTTCATTTCTTCATAGAATTGCATCCACTTTTCCCTAACCAATGCTATTTTATGGTTTTCCAATTTCCAGTATACTGACAAATCAAACTATGCTTCATTTGGTTCCACAAATGCTTGATTCATAAGTAACTCAGTAACAGTCTATGATGCCCATAACACATGTTGAATTCTCTGTTTTAAAGTTATCCAAATATGTTAACCTATTCTGACATTTCTTATTAAATCACTGAAAGACATATAGGAGTTATTGTTTGATTTCATGTCCATCTTCTTGATTATCAGGAGTCAAGGACTCACAAGGTTTTTTTTTTTTTTTTTTTGAGACTGATTCATAATTGGTACAAATAAAGAATTGTTAATAAATTGTCTATTATCTGGACTGGTGCCCTAACGAGGATCTGGCTGTAATGAAAATAAATCTTCATTCCTACTCACATTCATATTTACATTAATACTTGTACCAACATTAATATACTTATAAACCCATAAATCCGCTACAGCTGTAACATAACAAAATGTGGAAAAAGTGAAGCGCTGTGAATACTTTCCGGATGGACTGTAAATGCCCATATAACTGTATCTCCTAAAAAAAAAAAAAAGAAAGAAAAAAAAAAGTTATTTAAGTCGTGAGTAACACTTTTTTTTTTTTTCAATTTTTGAGATTTTTCTCTGAAATTTGTGGCTATTTTCTTGAAAAATTACAATTTTCTCTATATTTGAACCTTTATTTCAAAATAAATTTTCAGCTTTTTGACATAAATTTGAAACCTTTTCTCATAAATTTACATTTTGTTCTTGTAATTTGTGATTTTTCTCTTATATATTTGAAACTTTATTAATAAATTTGTTTTTTTCTCATAAATTAGATTTTTTTCTCGTCACTTTTTAAAAAAAAGTCAACTTTTTTCATTAACTTGTAAGTTTTGTTTGTAAATGTTTGTGTGACTTTACTGTCAACAATTTGGGAACTTTTTACTCCTAAAAAAAAATAAAAAAATTCCAGAATTAATGTCACAATCTGAGCACGGGGGTGGGGGGGGGGGGCGGATTCCGCCGTGCTCTCTTTGCCTTTTTTCTGTATTTGTATGGTGTTGTATTTTTCAGACATGAAGGCCCTGGAGATCAACACAGAGCGCTGGTAGGACCTTGCAACGGACCGCTCCAAATGGAGAGGCACCCTGACCAGACAGCTCAAGGCGGGTGAAGAGAGACTGACTGCTGCAGCAGATGAAAAAAGGACCCGCAGGAAGAACCGCCACAGACCCAGCAGCACGGAGACCACCCACAAGTGCGACCTGTGTGACAGGGACTGCCATTCGCGCATCGGCCTGTTCAGCCACAGGTGGTGCTGTTCCAGCAGAGTAGACGTTTAGGATTCTCTTCCATAGTCATCGTAGACCGACAGATTGTATTGTATTGTATTTTTCAGTTCTTATTCCTGTTATTTTATCTTTAGTTGATTTTCACATATTCTGTATTGTTTCTTAGTATGATTTATTTTCCTGTTTACGTTCATTATAGTTTTGTTATTTACATATTTGGATTTACTTGTCTTTATTTGCCATCATATTATATTCGTATCTCGTCGTGTTTTTTCTCTTGTTCTCTGGGGCTGCAGCTGTCAGTGGCACTTCTGGGTTTTTTGCTCCGTTGTTGGGCAGTGCTCCAGTCAGGTGTCAGTCCCGTCTTCTCCCCTTTTATTGCTCCCAGCTAACCCAAGTCTCTAATCATTGTTTCCTCCTGCCATCATTTGTGTTCATTTGTTTCTTGCCCCATTTAAGGACTGCAATTTCTCTTCTTGATTGATGGAGTCTTAATTATCGTCTGTGTCTGAACTCTGTCCCCGTTCTGACCTTATCACCCTTGTGAATCCTGTCTTCTCCATTGCCGTCATTGTAAGTTTTTGCTTTGTGCACTGTCTTAATTTTTGTGTTTGTGCACAGTTTGGACTTTGTGTTTGTTAATAAATATCACAACTAGCAGTTCAGCATCTGGGTCTCTCTCCTCTTTGCCCCGAAGGGTATTTCATGACAAAAGACTCCAGCCAGTTAGA
This sequence comes from Pholidichthys leucotaenia, assembly GCA_020510985.1. Classification (NCBI taxonomy): domain Eukaryota; kingdom Metazoa; phylum Chordata; class Actinopteri; order Cichliformes; family Pholidichthyidae; genus Pholidichthys; species Pholidichthys leucotaenia. The sequence continues at coordinate 443,203,309 of CM035836.1, read as the reverse complement.
GACCCAGCTGCTGCTAGTTTGTACGTTTTTGTTTTTCACTCACCTGTTCTGTCTGGAGCATTGATCATGTCCCCAGCATGCTGACCTCCAGCAAGCAAAGGGAGATTGGCAGCGGGATCTCCGAGCACAGAGGAGCAGTGGGCCGCCAAATTTGTCCAGGGCTTTGTGGATGAAGCTCTCTCCTTCTGCAGCCCAAAGAATATCTGGGAGAGTGTGAATTCGGCGACTGTTATTGTCGAGGCACACCCAGGGTTGTGGAGGTATTCCCAGTTAACGGAGTTGTTGGCCAGGCTCTCCATCCTGCAACAATCTTTCCCCGGGCTGACGTGGGGCCCACATCCAGTGAACCCGAAGCCAACACAGAAGCTTGTCCTGCGGAAGATGCCCTGCTTCACCTCCAGTGTGCCAATTCCTGCTCCCACTCCGCTGGCTACTAGACGCCACCACCCAGCTCCGGACCACTGGAGGAACACCCCCGCCTCTCAGGCAGCATTTTTCCTGATGCTGTCAGTCTACTTCTGCAGCAGCTCCCCTTTCTGGTTCGTCTTCGCTGGCTGTCCTGTCAGCCTCCTGCTCCTCCATGGCTGCTGCGACCCTCATCTCCTCGGCATCTCCTCCCGCTTCAGAGAGCCAGGTCGTTTCTCCTTTGGCTTCACCCACCACCGTGTTTGCTGAGGTGGCTCCTCCACGATCCTCTGAGGGGCCCACAACAACTGGAGCCATGGATGGGGCTGATCCAAGATCAGCTGCAGCAGTTATCAACGTACAACGGGAACACAGGCAAGTGCTTTTTCATTTTCCATCATTTACACATGAATTACCTTGCCTGATTCCCGGAGGTGAGGCTCAGTAATTGCAGTCCTCTGAGTCCTCACCTCCTGCTGCAGCCATAAATTCCTCCCCTGCTCTCTCCGTGTCTCCTCTTATGCCTCCTGAGTGTCCGTCAGCTCTAGGACTGAGCCGCTGGATGGAGGAGGAGCTTGCGGCTTTGGAGGACCTGGTTCCAGCGCCGCAGCCATGGTCCGGACGGAGGGAGAGTGCTGCCAGTGGTCTGGAGCCTGTGCTGACGATTGGGTGTCCCAGGCTCCAGCTGTGCAGAATCCAGCGCCAACAGGGAACAGACCTCCTGTTGCAATGCTGGGCGAGCCACCTGCGTGGGTCACTTCACTGGGGGGTCCTGAGACTGCATCAACCACAGTGACCCCGTTTACATGGTCATGAGTAAATTGATTACAATCAGCTTTCTGGAGTTACCAGATTATTCAAACTGTCATGTAAACAGTAATCTGATTACCTTTATCAGTTAAAGGCCATTATCGGTTTATGAGAAAATGGATTAACACACCCAGTTTATTTGCCCAATAAACCATTTACTGCATGTAAACACCATAAGCCGTTTATTACCTTTATCTAAAACTAAATTGAAAGTAAAACTGAATTTGGGATTTTCATGGGCTGTGATAGAAAAATTCCACATTACCTATACTGCTGATATTAATAATGTATTATTATATTTGAGAAGTATCATACCTTTCATATGCCATGTTTAATGTTTATATATGCATTCCACATAGGATAAGTTTATATATTCTTGGCCTGTTTCTGTGAGCAATTTCAGCGAGTTCAGACTGAGGATCAGTACATGCGTAAGGAATGATGTAAGCCATTTATTATAATCTCTTTGACATGTCCTGTTTCGGGTCACAGGAATGCACAGGAACTCCTCATCTTACAGATTAGTGTTTCATGGACATTCTGTTAGTTTTATGGATCTCATGTCTTCATGACCCATGTCTCCAGAGTGTCTGACGTCCGCCTGGATAATCTCGGTTATCAGGACTGTCCCGTTCTGTCCCTTCCCTTATCCTCATCCTCCCTCTCATTTCTCCTACCTATATATATCAGACTTAGAAGAATGGATCCTTTAGAAATTCTAGGTGTGTCTGAATGTCATGCCTTGTAACCTCTGCCCCAAGGTGGCCAGTGGGGTGATTTTGTAATAAATGTACATAAATTATTTAAGCTCAAAATTATTCTAACAGCTGTAAGCCATAATCCATCCATCCATCCATCCATCCATCCATCTTCTTCCGCTTAATCCTTTTCGAGTCGCGGGGGGGCTGGAGCCTATCCCAGCATCTTTGGGCGAGAGGCAGGGTACACCCTGGACAGATCACCAGTCCATCGCAGGGCCTGTAAGCCATAATCATCAAAATTAAAATAAATAAACACTTGAAGTATATCACTCTCTGTGTAACGAATCTATATAATATATGGGTTTCACTTTCTGAAATGAGTGACAAAAAATATTGAACTTTTTCATGATATTCTAATTTTTTTTAGATGTACCTGTAAGTGTTTCTGTTTATTTTTGTAAGTCTTCACCTTTTTGGGAACTGTTGTCATCATTCTTATGTTCAATACATGTGCTTTGGTGAATTCTGCACGTAAATCCATTCATCATGACCCTCCGTGTGCTCTTATGCAGGGCACGTTGAGGGAGGATGAAATGACGAGGATTTACGTGCAGGGATCACCACAGCACATTTAATACAGAAAGACAGACAATTCCCAAAAAGGTGAAGACGTACAAAAAACACAAACACACTTACTGATGGTGTTCAGAGGCAGGCATCGCCCAGAGAATGAATGAGAGGAGACGTGTTAGCCACAGTTGCGCCCCAGAGCCGACATCACTTCAAGAATGCACGAGAATCAAGGCGAACATGGAGTGACTAACACGTGGTGAGAGTGCTGAAAATACTGGCAGACTAACAGCACAGATGACAATACTATGGACCAGCAGTGCGTGACTGGCAAACGGCTGCTAAGTACACGCACTGCTGGTGATGGTGTGATGAGAAGCACCTGGGCGAGACAACTGAGTAATGCGCTCCTGACGAGACGGTGAGGGAGGACGAGAATAAATGAACCCAAAGCGCACCTGAAAGATACCAAGACCAGAGAAGAATTCAGACTGTCTCTCACCAACAAGTACCAAGTGCTTCAAGAACTGCTTGAAGAAGAGGTCACCACCGAGAACCAGTGGCAGAAAGTGAAGGAGATACTTGTGTCAACCTGTCAGGAAGTAGTAGGCCCCAAGAAACACCAACAGAAGGAATGAATATCAGCAGACACTCTACGCAAGATCCAGGAGAGAAATCAGAAGAAGGCAGCAGTAAACAACAGCCGAACAAGAGCAGCAAAGGCCAAGGCACAAGGAGACTTCACAGAAGCCAACAGAGAAGTGAAGAGGAGCGCAAGAGCAGACAAGTGCAAGTACATCGACAGCCTGGCAGAGGAGGCCGAGGAAGCAGCAGCCAGTAGCAACATGAAACAGCTGTACGACACCACCAAGAAACTGTCAGGGAAGTACAGCAGGCCCGAGCGACCAGTCAAGGACAAGGAAGGAAACACCGTCCTGGGAGCAGAGCGACAACTGCATAGATGGGCAGAGCACTTTGAAGAGCTCCTGAACAGACCTGTCCCTCTGAATCCTCCGGACATCGACCCTGCTGACATTGACCTGGACATCAACTGTGAGAAGCTGACCAGGGAGGAGATTAGGAAAGCCATCAAGCTACTGAGGAGCGGCAAGGCAGCAGGACCAGACAACATCCTTGCAGAAGCACTCAAGGCAGACCTGGAGACCACCGTAGAGATGCTGTACCCTCTCTTCCAGCAGACTGGAAGGAGGGCTACTTCATCAAGCTACCCAAGAAAGGAGACCTCAGCAACTGCACCAACTACAGAGGAATAACGCTTCTGTCAGTGCCAGGGAAGATCTTCAACAGGATTCTACTTGAGAGAATGAAAGGTGCCGTCGACCCCCTCCTCCGAGACCAGCAGGCCGGCTTCTGCCAGAACAGATCGTGCGTTGACCAGATCGCTACCTTGCGCATCATTGTCGAGCAGTCTTTAGAGTGGAACTCCTCGCTGTGCATCAACTTCATTGACTACGAGAAAGCTTTCGACAGCGTGGACTGCGAAACCCTCTGGAAGTTGCTTCGCCACTATGGAGTGCCAACCAAACTGGTCAACTTGATCAAGAACTCCTATGAAGGAATGACCTGTCGAGTAGTCCATGAAGGACAGCTAACAGACAGCTTCAGGGTGAAGACCGGAGTCAGACAAGGCTATCTTCATCACCTTTCCTCTTCCTCCTGGCGATCTACTGGACCATGAAGACGTCAACAGCAGACAGAAGAAACGGAATCCAGTGGACACTGTTTGACCAGCTAGATGATCTGGACTTTGCAGACGATCTGGCCCTGCTCTCCCACAGCCACCAGCAGATGCAGGACAAGACAACAGCGTTGACAGCCATCTCAGCACAAGTTGGCCTCAAGATCCATGAGGGCAAGACCAAGATCCTCAAGATCAACACAGCAAATGAAGACCCAATTACACTGCACGGGAGTGAGCTGGAAGAGGTAGAGGCCTTCACATACCTGGGCAGCGTCATTGACAAGCAGGGCGGCACAGACACAGATGTCAGAGCAAGAATCGACAAGGTGAGGGCAGCATACTTGCAGCTGAGGAACATCTGGAGCTCCAAGGTGGTGTCAACACGCACAAAGATCCAGCTGTTCAACTCTAACGTCAAGTCAGTCTTACTGTATGGAGCAGAGACATGGAGGACAACGAAGACCACCATCAGGAAAGTGCAGACGTTCATCAACAGCTGCCTGAGAAGGATCCTCCAGATACGCTGGCCCGACACCATCAGCAACGTAGACCTGTGGCAGCATACCAACCAGCTGCCAGGATGAGATCCAGCGTAAAAGATGGGGATGGATTGGGCACACCCTGAGGAAGCCAACCAGTAACACCACGAGGCAAACACTCAAGTGGAACCCCCAAGGGAAGCAGAAGACAGGAAGGCCAAGAAACACCTGGTAATGGGACCTCGATGCTGACATCAAGAAGATGGGAAAGACCTGGAGACAGCTGGAGAGAGCAGCCCAGGACAGAGCACTCTGGTGGACTGTTGTCGGCGCCCTATGCTCCAGGAGGAGCGATGGGCCTACCTAACTAACTAACTAAAGCGCACCTCGCACACTCACCAGGTGAGTGTGTGTGTGTGTGGGCAAAGCTGAGCAGGGAGAGAAACAGGCAATACAAATTGGCACCAGCTGTCATAGTTTGACAGGAGAGGGAGGCGTGGCTGTCATCAGGCAAAAGGCACAACAAGACTCCACCCCTTGACTGTTGCCAGCCAGGAAATAAATGTAAACAAACAAAAGTAGACTAAGGAGAAGCTACAAAAGATAATCAAATAATCCATAGTCAGACAAATAACAGGCATGAACATACAACAGAGCATGGTAAAACAAGCAAGACAACAACAATGCAGAAATGATACACAATATGGAACTCAAAGGCAACATAAAGCACATATAACTATAACCAGAAAGAGCCATGAAACCGGGCTCGGGAGGAGCCCAAGCCCGGTTCATGACAATTATTCAGAAAGTTGTTTAGAATTCGTTTTGTTTTATTCCAAAATAAATAAAGAAGAATATCAGACAACCAATTCACTAGTTGCCAAACTGAGAGTCTGGAGAGCAAATGAAGGACACAGATTTATATTATATTAATACATTTGAATTAGGAGCATTATGAGGAAAGATAAAAAGGATGAAAAGTAGCTTCTTCTAAATGAAACTAGTCTCTAATTTATTAAAATATCAGGAACTAAAGCTGTGTGATCACTGTTGAAAGTAGGAGATATACAATCTTTTTTCAGATTTAAACAATTTATGAATGTGCTGATAATTGAAAGCTATACAAAAAATTATGTTCAGATATGTTAGACTTTGACAAATATAAAAGTGAGGAAATGGCACTAGGGCAGTGCGGTGGCGGAGTGGTTAGCACTGTGGCAACACAGCAACTCACCCTTGGCTGGGGGATCCTGGGTTTGATCCCAGCCCCCAACCAACAGTGATCTGTGTGGAGTTTGCATGTTCTCCCCGTGTCTGCGTGGGTTTACTCTGGGATTTCTCCGGTTTCCTCCCACATGCCAAAAACATGTCGGTTAGGTTAATTGGCATCAACTGGGGATTCTAAATTGTCCTTAGGTATGACTGTGAGGGTGAATGGTTGTCTGCCTCTCTGTTGGCCCTGCGGTGGACTGGCGATCTGTCCAGGGTGTACCTTGCCTCTCGCCCAAAGATGCTGGGATAGGCTCCAGCCCCCCCATGACCCGAAAGGATTAAGCGGAAGAAGATGGACGGATGGATGGATGGATGGATATTCAGAAATTTATTTTTCAGCACAGAAAATTTGTAATATATTTACTGCATGTAAACACCATCCATTACTTTTATTCCATGAATGAAGCTATATATAAAGCTTGACAGTTTTTTTTTCACTGTTGTATTATGAATTCATTAATGCCACATAATATTCAGAGCTAAGTAGTGTTGTAGTCAAGACCACACCAACCGAGACCAAGACATTGTCGAGACTAGAGAGTATCGAGACCAAGACAACACCAAGACATTTGGAGGCTGACACCGAGACAAGACCAAGACATTTGGAGGTTGACACCGAAACAAGACCAAGACTGTATATATCAAAGAAAAATCATAACAAAACAGAACAAAATGACCAGTATCTTTTTTTTTTAATTTAAGTTTGCTTTTACATAAATGCAACAGCAACAAAAAAAAAATTCTGCTATGTTGTTTTCAAACCAGCAAAATGAAACAAATCTCAAATCTAAGCAAATTTGTTTTTTCACTTGTACAAATTACGCAATTGTACTCATTAAAACTGCATTGTCCTGACAAGCCACGATAAATATGTCATTTCAGAAAGAAAAATTAAGAAAAAGTAAGGAATAACGCCTAAATTAAGTTAAATGAGTGAAAAAATAACCCTGACATTTCTTTTCAGCAAGGTATTTTTTAAAATAATTTTCTTGAACATGGGTCCCTTTGACATTTTGCATTTTGGTGCTTTGCCAGCCAACTTAGGCGCACAGCCATGAAGAACATTCACAGTAACAGAACTTTCACAACAACAAAGGAAGCCAGATAATGTTCTTTTTAGAAGTATTAATTCTCCTAGGCAGCCACAACAAATTTCCTTCATAAAATTACAGCATAAATTAACTAGGAGTAATTTAACTGAAAATTATGGCATGCCAAGCATGAACAAAATGTGTTTTAAAAAAAACACCCTTAAAAGTCTGAGCTGAACACTAAGAATACACTCACAAAAGGGTGGTTGTAAAAAACCTCAAAGGTCCCATTTCTGGGCCAGGGTTAGGGTGAGATGGATGGTCCTGCCTGGTTCTAGGGATGAGGAGGTTAAACAAAAGCTTGGTTGCATTTCAGAAAAATTAGAGACTGAAGCATTCTGTGACCTAAACGGGCTCGGTGGGGCCTCATGATGATGCCTCCTCTACTAAATACCCTCTCAACTGGTGCAGAGGATGCAGGGACTGACAACACCTTCAGTGCCAAATTGTGGAGTTGTGGGAATCTGTGATGGTTTTTGTGCCAGAAGACAAGTGCATTGTCAGTGTCAGTGTCCTGTATGGCATCAAAGTATTTACTTATCTGTGCCCTGACACTTGAATCCTGGCCTGTGCTGCGCTTTTTGTGAGCCTTGTAGCAAGAAAGAAGGCGTGGGCATTTGACTGGAGGTGAATCCCCAGGTGACTCTCCATTTCTTGGTCCGTAGTCCATTGCAGTACCTTCACAGTCCATCAAGTTCTCAACCTCAGAGATCAAAGTGTCTGAAAAACACAAGCACATGGGAAAAAAAGACCAGATTAGATTAAAGGATATACAGTGTCTGCAGGTATCAAATAATAACTGACTGGTGCCTTGTCAATGCCGGCAAGGCATTGACAAGGCATTGACAAGGCATTGACAACGCCCAGTCAATGCCGCTAGGCGCCATTGACTGGCGCCTAGCAGCTGCCCCGGCCTTGGATGCGCTCTGCAGAGCGTGCCCAAATGCCAAGTCACGTTTCATTACCTTGCATTCATACATGTGTAATGACAATAAAGTTGAATCTCATCTCATCTCATCAATAAACTGCTCTCACAATATTTTTCTCTTGATGTAAAATGTATGTGTGTATACCTGTCAGTGTTTTCTTCAGCTCATCTCTAAACTTCTTGAGTGGCGTTGCATTTAGCCCATTAGTAACATCCAGATCCACCCAGCTTAATCCAAACTGTGGATCAAGCATTGTAGCTAAAAAATACACATTATGGCTAAAAGGTTCCTGTCTCCTACTGTCTTTAGTCATATTTGTTTTGCCAAAGATTCCACCGAATCTTGTAATCAGAGACTGACGGAGGGCCTTTACTAATGGCCGACACTGTATTTGTGTCTCCATCTTCACAAGGTGTGTATGAAGGTCCAGAACAGTCGGAACGACCATGCTAATGGTAACTGATTTCTCTCCCTCTGTCAGGTCTGTTGCCTCTGAGAATGGCGCGAGAACTGAAGTCAGTTCTTTAAGCTGGTTCCACTCGGCGGCGGCCTCCGTCGGTCTATGATGACCATGGAAGAGAATCCTAAACGTCTACTCTGCTGGAACAGCACCGCCTGTGGCTGAACAGGCCGATGCGCACCGGTGTTCTACCTTCCAGCGTTGGGCGTTGGTAGGATTCAAGCCTGGGCAGGAAGATATGGAGGACAAGATGTTACCCATGCAGCATGTCCCCCCTCTACAAGTCACTGATGAATCCAAGGGAACAGCAGGGCTGCTATAGTTTGGCACCAGCGCCGTCGCAGGAGCTGCCAGAACGATGTTGAGCACAACAAAGAACTGCCTTAGGGGCTCCGACTCCGGATTTTTACTCAGGGTTGACTCCCGAAGCCTTTCCCGTGACCGGGTGTGCCGCAAGGCAGCGGAGGTTTGAAATCAGGGTTTACCTTCCCCTAGATGGGCTACCTTCCCAGGTTGACGAGCCACCATCTACCCGAAGCATCTGGTTTTAAGGTGCCAGAGATCCGCCCTCGCCCCTTCTCCTATTAGTAAAAGCAGTTCCGCCGGGCTTAGAGACTAAACCACATGGGCAGGCTAGGAGTTGGACTTAGCTGTCAGAGGCTTTTCGAGACGCACGCCGTAAGGAGCATTTCATGAGCACTGGGAGCTTAACCCCAGTGCCGCTCCTGGTTCCACTTGTGGTTCCACTTGTGGTTCCACTTGTGCACTTGTGGTTCCACTCACAAGTGCTGAATACCACTTCTTCATAGTCCTTGCTGCACATTTCAGTCAGAGCTTTATGGTCCAGAGCTGTGAGGACCTTCACTTGTTTGAAAATGCTGTTCCAGCGAGTGTTGTTTGCAGCTGGAATAGTCTTAGTAGAGTCAAATGCAGCCTCAAATTTGTCTTTGAACTGTGAGCTGCTGTGTAACAGAGTTGAGAAGCATGATGTTTTGGCAATACTGCGAGACATGGCTTTAACTTCCTTCATGCCGTCATTCACAACTAACTGCAGGGAGTGAGCAAAACAAGAAAGACGCTCACCTGATGACCAGAGTGGCTCTGTGTCCTCCACAGAATTCATGTCCTCCCACAGGTTCTCATCATCTAGATTCTCCTCCTCACTCTCACTGCCATCTGACTGCTGTTGTGGCATCTGAACTTTAAAAGCACACTTCATATTGGCAGCATTGTCTGTGACAATATAACTTATCTTCTGACGGACACCATATTCGTCGGTGCTCTCCTCAAAGGCAGAAGAAATTCGCTGTCCACTATGTTTGCCTGTGAAACGTCTACAGTCCAGCAAGTAGGATTCAAGGGCATAGGATTCCTTTGACTTGTTGCACACATGAGCAGTTACTCCGAGGAAGGAACGCAGTCTACGATCAGACCAGATATCAGTAGTTAAGGACACTGTTGAGCTTTTCTCCAACTTCTCAAGAACAGTCTCCTTAACTTTCTTTACCAAAACTGGAATGTGTTTCTCACCAATTGTTCTCCTAGAGATTGGTGTGTACTTGTTATCTACAATCTCAAGAAAGTGTTTAAAATGTTCATTTTCCACAAAGGACAGTGGCAGGCAACACCCAATTATCAAATCTTTGACAATGGCATCGCTGATGGCTTGCTGTCTTGGGGAATGGAGACTGTAGATCTGCACTTTCTGGGCAAAGGATGCTATAGTTGGCTGTGTAGCATCTACCTGTTGTCCAGCCTTGTACTCCAGGAACCTGAAATTGAGGAGGATTTACAATTTACCAATACCAAGAGAGAATTCTCAGAAGATGCAAACGTTACATCTAACAAATATGTGCTTAGTGCAAACAAGCAACAAATTATAGAAGCCAGAGAAACACATCATGCATCACTACATAGTTCATATATATTCACTTTTTTAAAATGAATGAAGTCAAATTTCACTTTGAATTACTGCTTTTAAACAATCTTTAATTTTTAGCATTACCTTTTTCGGAGTCTTTATTGTCTTAAAATATGCTTTTTAACTTTTTTCTTTTACAATATATTTTTTCAAACAAATTTGATGAACGTACTCATTCAGTGTTATTGACTTTGAACTAGCTAGCACAGCGTTAGCTTTCTAGCTCATGGCTGAGCCAAACGATCAACTTTCTGTAGCTGAAGACACTGTTGACCAGAAATATGTCCTGTTGGTCCCAACTAAAGTTCAGCCCATTTACTGGTGCAGTGAACAATGTTTCCATTGCATAAGAACCTCCCAAGTAACGCCAGTGGCCTCGACTAATACCTGGCGTGTTCATTGTTCGTTATTCTGTTATCTTGCTTTTGACAATGCTACACAAGCTAACTTGGCTATAATATAAAGTCGGTGCTCTGAACGTTAGCAAAAAACGATCGTGGGAAGAAAAGAGCTTATTTTCACTCAATGTTTTAAGATGGGGTGTTGAAATTTTTTGATTTTAACTTTCCCAGTGTAGCTAATTTAACGGTTAATTTACCTGTCTTTATGCTTCCTCTCAATGTGACGATAAAAGTTTGACGTTGTCCCAGCGGTTTCTGTGAGTTGAGCACCGCAGAATTTACACACTGCAGAGTGTTTTCGCTTGCATGTCGTTTTGCAGATAAAGTCCTTATGGTTTTGGAAACCAAACTTAATGACTGATGAGTTTGCCGACATTTTTAACGGCTAGTTTCCCCGGAGGCGCAGCGTCTCCAGTCGTCTTCATCCACTCTCTGTGTACAGGGGGCGTGTCACTCCGCGTGTCACACTGCGTGACTGGGAAGGCACCAGCCTGCATTCTACTTTTCTCACTTATCACAGATCACTTATCACTGGCCTGGTCTCGACCAGTCTTGATCAAAAATCCCGAGTCCACCCTGTCTGAGACCGAGACAAGACCGAGTAAAAATGCCTTCGATTCCGAGACGAGACCGAGACCCTTAAAAAGTGGTCTCAAGACCGGTCTCGAGACCAAGACCGATCTCGAGTACTACAACACTAGAGCTAAGTATATAAAAAAAAAACTTTATAAGCAGCATAATCTTTATTTTAAAGGTCAAAATGCTGTTGCAGCCCTCAGCCATAGTCGGAGACACGCAAAATGGTCTTTGGTTGGCAAAGGTTGTAGACCCCTGTCCTAGGCAATTGGCAACACAACACACCCACATCACCTAGCCATCTCCTTTTTTTTAAGACTGAGTTCCAGGAGTAGATAGTCCAGTTTGTTTTCTCGGGAGCGCATATTTGTTCGTGATCAGCACTGATGGAAGCAGTGTTTGCATGCGTTAGCCTTTAGCTTGGCTGTTAGCCCTTTTCACTTATGCTTTTCGTGACACAACACAGTGACTGTATTGTAACGTGATGATGCTGAACTTCACTGTTTGGATTGTGGAGCATCTTTCCTCTTTAAAGAGCCGGACTAGTGCTGTGTATGACCCCGTCTCGGACCCCAGACCTCCAGCCGTCGGGGGGCCACGTGCAGTGACCTCTCCTCTCTTCTCCATCAGCCTCTTTTGTTCTCTTCATCATTCAGGTTGGGATTGTGCATTGATACGGTCCATTTGTCTGCCTGTGACAGCGATTCTCCAGCAAACTGATTTGAACACCCAGAATTAAATAAAATGAGAACTGGGCTAGATGCGTCTCTGCTTTGAGTTGCACCATAGACTGTTTGAGGAAAACAGCACTTGCATTTCAAAAGTTCCTTCCCCCCCCCCCATTCTGTTTACATTAATTGCAATTAATTGTGACCAAAAAATAGTTTGCAATCAACTGGTCATTGTGTTATTGCCAGATTAGCACATGTTAATGTGGAAACTATTGATTTTATGAAAATTGTTTCTTCTTTTAGGTAATTGCCCTAATTCCTAGCAAACTCACTCACAAGGATCTTCAGGTTTGTCTGCATCTAGGCTGAGTTCAAGGTGAAGGTCACTGTCAAAGGTCAGGAGATCTGGGCATTTATGATCTCAAGTAAATCGTTACTCCTCCAAGGATACACCTTGGAGGATACACCCCTGGATACTCTAGGGGTGATTTTGTCTGGAATGAGCTACTCTGTCATTAATGGCCTTGTTTGTTATCACACTGTAAACAAGCACATTTCTAATCAGTTTGCAAATCAGTGAAATTAAAAAGTTACTGAGAGTACCACCAATTAGTTACAACCCACCACTGCTTTTCAGTGGAAAAATATGACTCTTCCCCTTGTCTTTAGTTTCTTACCTTTTGCGTTTGTTGTTTAGCATTTACAGTCAGAACTACATGGTGTATCTGCTGTCATTAGGGCTGCTTCTTGCTGTGCATACCCAGCACAAAACAAAGTTGTACACCTAGATAGTTTACCTAATCCTTAAAACGAGGCTAAAACAGATTTAAAATGAGAGCTAATGTGGAAGAGTGCGACTGAAGGCTGCTGTGATCTGTGATCTCATTTGTGAATAACTCCACTGGGGAAACAATATTGCTCCATCTGTCAATTGTTCAAGTGGCCATCCCACTTCATAAGTGTTTGCTTTTCTGTACTAGAGCTGCATTAGCCAGACCCCATGGAACACTCAAAATTTTAAGATCACTTTAAACCTCGTCTGTCGCTTGATATTCTTGTTTGATCTCACTTCATTATTGTGTGAGTGTTTTAAATCAACGCAACCATAATAAGTTACCTAAAATGATTAACAGATGTCTTACTCCATTACAGCTACAAACAATATAGACAGCTTGCATACTTTTGTCATTTATGTCTGATGAATAAGCACTATTAGATTTAAGGGATAAAATGTAATTTAAAAACAATCAAGAAATGGGTGGAAAAATGTTTTAAACAAATATAAATGAAACAAAGTTTTACAGCAATGTTGATATTGTCATATTGACTGAAAGATCAGCTCAAGTGCAGGGTGCGGCACCAAAGGAAAACACTCTACATAGGAACAAACATTTGACTTTTTATTAAATTTCAAAAAAGAGCTCAAGTAGAGAAACCGTCACTTGCCAGAGGAAACAGCCTGTGGAGGAGAGACGAGAGCGGTTATAGGAGAAGGGAGGAGGATGGTGGAAAAACAAATTAGCCACTTACGTGGGTTGAGTAGAGAACCCAGCACATAGCCCAGCACGAGAAGATGAACCAGCAGGGTGAAGCTGGTGAGGATGAGAAAGGTGTTACGTGTGGCCCTCGCGAGCCACACAATGAGAGCCGAGGGCGAGCCAGTGAGTTTGCGATGTTTTATTGTAACAGGGAACAGGGGATAAGGAACATGGCCTCGTGGGGCCAAAAAGCACGAATACTCATACAGTGGTACACTTACAAATAATGTAGAACGACGAGCAGAGGACTGGCGCCGGGCGTAGGGGTTCCAGTCTTCGATGTGCTAAGTCACAGCCCCGAATGATCGGAGCTGCTCCTTCTTATGCTCATTAGCAGCGCCTCAGCTGATGAGGGTTAATTGGGCTCCAGCCGTCCCATAACTGACAGCTGGGAGCCCACTGAGACGCTGTCACAGAAAGAACAGGGCTGAGGGGAATATGGTCTGAGCGCCGGATGACACGGCGTCTCATCCCATGACACAGCCCCCCCCTCACGGTCGGACTACGAATGACCCGTAACATCCAAGACCCCCCCCCCCCCCACCTAGGGTGGGTGGATGGGGCGCGGGTCAGGAGGGAGAGAATCCAAGAAAGGGGAGAGAAACCCCCCCCCCCCCTACAATAACCAATACAGAGTACAAAGGGAAAAACCCAAACACAATACTCCATACAACATGAGAAAAAAAACCCAGAGAAAGGAAAAAAAACAAACAAACCAGACAATAAACCAATATAGAGTACAAGGGAAAACCCAAACACCATACTCCATAAAATACAACATGAGAGAGAAAACCCAGAGGAAGGAAAAAAAAAACAGACAATGAACCAATATAGAGTACAAGGGAAAACCCAAACACCATACTCCATAAAATATAACATGAGAGAAAACCCATTCAGGCAGAGGAAAACTGCGGAGATAACAGCCCAACACACAGGGAAGAAAAAAACCCACAATACCCCATAAACCATTTACAGGTCAAACAACGAAAATCAACCCCGGGGCCCCCAAAATGAAAAGAGAACTCCCAAGGGCAAAAATTAACTATACAGCCATCCCTCACACAGGAGGGGAACCCCCCCCCCCCAAAAAAAATCACGCTAAACGCGGAACAATAATGACAGCTTAGCTGTACCCACCCAAACATAAGCACAGCAACAGACATTCAGTTCGGGGGGTCTCCCCGCACCCAGCGTCCATACCGCTAACAGGGGTGAAGGGAAAAGTTCCGGTGGCCTACCCGAACCCCAGACCAGAAAACACAGTTCCTCGGGAGGCCGAACCAGATCGCCGAACAGAAAGTCTAGCGGGTCGGGCGGCTGCACAAGCGAGCCGAATGGGCACGGCAGACCCTCCGGCGGCCGACCCGCATCACTCAACCACCAGGCCTGTAGGGGGGAGGGAGAGGTCCAAATGGGCCTTAGTGGAAGAGGCTTGGGGAAGAGCTGATGACGAGGTGGTCCAACATCAGATGGCAGGGGATCTGCAGCTCCCTCACCGGACCTGGACACCGCTGGTGCAGAACCCACGTCGGACCCTGATTGGGTCTCGGGTGAACCCACGTCGGACCCCGATTGGGTCTCCGTTGAACCCGCGTTGGACCCCGATTGGGCCGGCGCCGCACCAGAACCGACCTCTGACGTCGAACCTGGACCCTCTGGCACCACGAGTGATGGCAGCTCCTCGCCGGCGACCCTGGGAGAAGGCTCAGGAGAGAAAACAGAACTGGGATCAGGATCACCGGCAGCGCCAGAACCCGGCGAGATAAGCTCGGACGCAGCGGACGGCTGCACCCAGCTCATCTCCCCTAGAGACAGGCTAAAGTGCTCTAAGGTAAGGAGAAGAAAGATAAGATAGAGCACTTGCCTGATCTTGGGTTCTGACGCCGTTCAGGACTGCGAAGATCCAGGATCCAGCATCAGGAGGTTGTCGTCAGGCTCCCACTCAGCTGCGTCGGGCTCCGCAGCCAGCATGATGGACAGCGCAGCTTGTGATTCCTCCGGCACCGGTGCCCACGCCGACAGCCCACACGGCGTGGTGACAGGAGAACCTCATCCCGCTGAACCAGACTGCTCCTCCGTGGAGACCCGGGGACGCTTGGTCATTGGCGCAGAGTCCACGTAGCAATCCGTTTTCCTCCTCTGTCCACAGCGTAGCTGCGGAACCGGAACCAGGCTGTCCAGAACTGCAGGCCCCCTCCTCATCCCACGACGTTGGCCTGGCGCCAGGGACCGCTCAGCGGAGGGAGACACAGAGGGTGCAGGATTAATGACTAAAGCTACAGCAGGTGGTGGGAGTTCGGGGAGCTGTGAACCAGGAACTCCACCTCCAGGAGTTTGACAGGGCAAATCACAAGGTGAATGTGAAAAAACTGGGACTTGCCTGTCTCCTGGAGGCTGGATGGTGCCTGCTGTAATGGACGTTGCTCCTCCCTTTCCCCGCCGGACGGTAACGGAGGACCCCCTGAGAGGACGTCGGGGAGCCGCTCATGTAGATTCCAGGAGGGAGCTCTCCAGGTCAGGACTCTGGACGCACACAGCAGCCGGGGAGCGCGTCGAGGAGGAGGGGGTGACAGCCGAGACGAGCCGGGCACAAAGTGCTGGCGTGACAGCGGAGGGAGGAGGCTCAAGAGGCGAGGCTGTGGGATCTCCTCTCAGACGAGGCGCAGGAGTGACAGCTGCGTGGGAGGATGAGACCTTGCGGCAACCCGGAACTGGATCCGGACGGGGTTCATGCTGAGACAGTTGGGCAATGTGACGATGGCTATTCCCAGGGGGCGAAGCGAAGGAGAGACCTGGGAATCGCCGCTCCTGAGCAGAGACTGAGGCGAGGAGGGTGTCGAACTCGGGGTAGTCTCGCAGCCCTGGACTCCTCTCCACCAATCTTACTGCCGTCGCCACATGCTTCATGGTGGAGGACGGGTGCACAGCGGAGCGAGCAGCAGCCACTCGGTCCCGGACCTTAATAGCTATCAGCTGCAGGTCCTCCGGGGGAATCCCGAGTGACGTTGTGCTGGATGGGGAAAGCCCTCTGGATGGCGCGAACTCCCGGGCCGGAGTGGAGGCAGGAACGGGATCCCGAAGCGAAGGGTGACGTCTCCTCCTCTTCAGCCTCCTGCCGGGATTTCCCTCCAACCCACGGAGCTCCTCTCGCTGCGCAGTGATGGCGTCCCTCCTGGCACAGACCTCAGGATGGTTGGAATGGCGAGGGAGACTGTCCAGGAGATTCTTAGCATAGTCTAGGTGCCAGCACTTCTCTTTGGGGGTGTCGTACAGGGTGGCAGTGAAGAGCGTCCCGTCGACATCCTCTAAGATAGCTGACAGCACGTCGCCCTGGCACCGAACGTGACTCCTGGGAGACGGCATGCTTAAGAGCAGACACCCAGACTGGGAAGGCACAAGTCCAACGGCAAACTCACGGCCGCCGGCAACTTGTCTGGCTGTGACTTACTGTTACGTGTGGCCCTCGCGAGCCACACAATGAGAGCCGAGGGCGAGCCAGTGAGTTTGCGATGTTTTATTGTAACAGGGAACAGGAGATAAGGAACACGGCCTCGTGGGGCCAAAAAGCACGGATACTCATACAGTGGTACACTTACAAATAATGTAGAACGACGAGCAGAGGACTGGCGCCGGGCGTAGGGGTTCCAGTCTTCGATGTGCTAAGTCACAGCCCCAAATGATCGGAGCTGCTCCTTCTTATGCTCATTAGCAGCGCCTCAGCTGATGAGGGCTAATTGGGCTCCAGCTGTCCCGTAACTGTCAGCTGGGAGCCCGCTGAGACGCTGTCACAGAAAGAACAGGGCTGAGGGGAATATGGTCTGAGCGCCGGATGACACGGCGTCTCATCCCATGACAGAAGGGAGATGACTGGGCTGTGTCTGACCGGGTGGAGAGTAAGAGCTGCAGTGGGATGAGGAGGATGAGGCAGGTGAGCGCATTGCAATCCCCGAAGCCGCACTGCTCTGATAGCAGCAACCCAAATGAGCCAGCGTTGATTCATTGAAGATCAGACCCTTTTAAACGCTGGCGAGGCAGAGGTAGCAGGTGCGTCTAATCTCCCAGGTGACATGATTGCCTGAGGAGCTGGGGAAACAGGAGGGAACGGGCGAGCGCTCACCTGGATATGACAGTGCCTTCCACCCTTCCTCAAGGAGCGCCTCCTGGCGGTCCACTGGGTTTCTCCGGATGGGCTTGGTGAAAGGCCCGGACCATCCCTTTATCATGGAAGGATGATCTGGGAATCCATGACCTTTCTTCAGGGCTGTAGCCCTCCCAGTGGACGAGGTATTGAAGGCCTCGGCCCTGGTGGTGGACGTCCAGGATCTTGCGGAAGGTGTAGGTAGGTGGCCTCAGCGGGGAAGGGGGGAGGGCAGAGAGGGCTGATGAAGAGGGGTTTGATACGAGAGACATGGAAGGTCAGATGTACCCGGAGAGCCCGTGGAAGCTGTAGCCGGACCGTGGCATCATTAATCACCTCAGCAATGGGGAAAGGACCCAGGAAGCAAGGTGAGAGCTTCCTGGATTCTGCTTTGAGTGGAATCTGGTCTGAAGACAACCACACCTCCTGTCCAACTCTGTACTTCGGTGCTGGGACCCTCCTCTAGTCAGCATAGCTTTGGTTGCATTTAGTGGATTGGAGAAGGGCGGCTCGGGTGGCCCTCCAGAGCTTCCGGCAGCGGCCCATGTGAGCCCCCACAGACACCGCATAGGCAATGGGGGAGGGGGGGTTAAACCCCATGGAGGCCTCATACGGTGTGAGTCCCATAGCAGAGGAAGTAGTAGAATTGTGTGCATACTCCACCCAGGTCAGATACGTACTCCATGAGGAGGGGTTGTCAGCTGCTACACACCTGAGGGTGGCCTCCAGTGACTGGTTGGTGTTCTCTGCCTGCCCGTTGCTTTGGGGGTGGTGGCCAGAAGTGAGGCTGACTGTGGTCCCAAGAGATCGGCAGAAGGACCTCCACACCTGAGAGACGAACTGGGGGCCCCGGTCAGACATGATGTCCACAGGGATTTCATGGAGGCGGATGACATGAAGAGAAATAAGTTCAGCAGTCTCAGTGGCAGAGGGCAACTTGGGGAGGGGAACCAGATGGGTAGCCTTGGAGAACATGTCGACCACAGTGAGAATGACCGTCTTGCTGTGAGAGGGGGGGAAGTCCAGTGACGAAGTCTACGGCAATGTGAAACCTGGGGTAGCTAGGAATGGGGAGGGGATGCAGGAAGCCAGTGGGGGTGGGGGTGATGTCCGAGTTATAACGGGTGCAGGTCTGGCATGCTTTGATGTACTCCTGCATGTCCTTCCGCAGGGTGGGCTACCAGAACACTAGCCGGATGAGGTCTATAGAACGAAGAACTCCAGGGTGGCATGCAAAGTGACTGGAATAGCCCCACTGGATGACGTCACTGTGGAGGACGGCAGGCACAAACAGGTGGTCTCCGGGGGACCCTGCTGGTTTGGGCTCCGAGGACTGGGCCTGACGGACCCTCTGCTCAATATCCCAGGTAAGGGCACCGGGGATGCACGAAAGCAGAACAATAGGCTGGGAGAGGGAAGGAGAGGTAGCGGGGTTGGCGCTAAACTGCCTGGAGACAGCGTCCGGTTTGGTGTTGCGTGACCTTGGCCTATATGTGATGGTGTGGCGTAACATTATGTAGCTCACGTATTCCGCTGCAGAGACCCAAGTATAAAAGGACTTTAAGCTTGCGGTGTGTATTGACATCACGCCTCAGATGGACAGTGAGTCTGGACCACCTGCGACCTTGGGAGGAAGTGAGAAGAACTGGAGAGAGAACCTGAAAGGACTGTCCGACCTCTTGGGGTCAGACAGAGGAGCCGAGAGGACAATGGGGGGATTAAATGTAAATGTGATTCTGTGTTTGATGTGGAGGTATAAATGTATGTGGTTGACTGCAGCTCTTCCTCTGATTTCCTGACTGAGAGAAAGAGCTGTGGGACGTGAGATGGAATAAACCAATACTGAGAAATCATCTACTCTCATCATTTCATGATTCCCACATTGGTGACCCACATGTGAGATATATGGAAAGGCTTGGAGACCGTTTCTCCGGCCCGGATTCACCGGGGACCGCCCGCACGGGCGTAAGCTCAATTAAACTCCCCGAGTTCTGGCAAGATGACCCGCACTCATGGTTCCAACACGTGGAATCACGGTTTGTGCTCAATGGGGTATCAGCAGATGACATCAAGTTCCATAATGTCATCGCAAGACTCAACAGCCGCACAGCCCGATGTGTGCGGAGCCTGGTGCAGCAGCCGCCTGCTGCTGGCAAGTACGACGCCCTGAAAGCCGCCCTCATTCGGAGTTTTGTGCCATCAGCCGAGGTGAGGGCCAGGAGACTTCTGGACCTGCGCGACAGAGGAGGACGCAGGCCGACCGTCCTCATGGAGGACATGCTGCAGATGATCGGGGCAGACAACGATGTGTTTCTGTTTAAACACATCTTCTTGAGGACCCTCCCAGCACACATGAGGGGTCTCCTGTCCGGCATGAGGTGTGTGAACCAGCAGGACTTCCGCACGCTGGCCATGGAAGCGGAGCGGCTCCTCGACGCCTGCGACGAGCAGGAGACTTCAGTGGCAGCAGCAGACCTCAGCACGGTGGCCGAGAGCGGTGGAGAGCCAGTGGCAGCAGAAACAGCCCCAGCGACGACGGCAGCGGCGCGGTCCCGAAGCAGAGGAGGGGACGGCCTCTGTTTTTACCATCGACGCTTCGTGGAGAAGGCACACAGATGCATCCCACCATGCAGCATCAAGAAACAGGGAAACGCACGAGCCGGGGGTCGTTAGCAGCTTCGACTCTTGGTGAACTGAACAAGCTGCTGTACCTGACAGACGCAAGCTCCGGACGGCAGTTCCTCGTTGACACCGGAGCACAGAGGAGTTTCATCACCGCGACCTATGCGGATTGTGTGGCTGGCCCCCGCGGAGACTGGGCAACGGCCGCAAACGGCTTGGCGCTTGGATGCAGCTAAGCTCTCCATTGCATGTGAGGAGTTCGCCAACCTGGAAAGGTTGGGCATAATTCGCCGCTCGAAGAGCGCCTGGGCTTCCCCCCTGCATATGGTGCCTAAAGCTGATGGCTCGTGGAGACCTTGTGGCGATTACTGCAGGTTAAACAATGCCACAGCGCAGGACTGCTACCCAATTCCGCATATCCAGGATTTTTCGGTGCACTTGGCGAAGGCGCGCATTTTTTCTAAAATAGACCTGGTCCGCGGTTATCATCAGGTCCCGGTCCGACCAGAGGACATTCCCAAGACAGCGGTAATAACCCCGTTCGGGCTTTTTGAGTTTTTACGCATGCCTTTTGGCCTTAAAGGCGCCACGCAAACCTTCCAACGGATGATGGATGCCGTGTTGTGCGACCTCCCTTTTGTTTTTGTCTACTTAGACGACATTCTGGTCACCAGCGCCTCCGAGGAGGAACACGAAAAACACCTCACGAGTTTTTCAGAGGTTGGGAGCGCATGGGTTGATAATCAACCCGGCCAAGTGCCATTTTGGCGCAGCGCAGATCGATTTTTTAGGGCACCGTGTCTCCCCAGAGGGAGCAGTCCCTCTGCCGTCCAAAGTACGCGCAGTGGCGGAGTTTCCCCAGCCACAAACGGTAAAAGCGTTGCAAGAATTTTTAGGAATGGTAAATTTTTATAACCGTTTCATACCCCACGCGGCGCAGCTCATGCAACTGTTGTACGCCGCGCTTAAAAAACAGAAGCCCTCCAATGTGATCGAGTGGTCCCCAGAGCGGGAGCGCGCATTCACAGAGGTTAAAAAAGCACTGGCAGACGCAGCACTGCTGGCTCACCCAGACCCTTCAGCCCGAATAACGCTAACCACAGACGCGTCAGATGTGGCCATAGGGGCCGTTGTGGAGCAGCAGGTCGCCGGAGTTTGGCAGCCACTCGCTTTTTTCAGCAGGTCCCTATGCGATGCTGAGCGGAAATACAACGCGTTTGACAGGGAGCTGCTAGCGCTCCACCTGGCCATTCGCCATTTTCAGTTCTGGTTGGAAGGGCGGCGTTTCACTGCGTTTGTCGACCACAAACCGCTCACTTTTGCAATGTCCAAAATTTCAGAACCTTGGTCAGGCCGACAGCAGAGGCAGCTGGCCGCAATTTCAGAATTCACCACCGATATACAGCACTTAGCCGGTAAACTTAATGTAGTAGCGGACTGCCTCTCACGAGCGGTAATAGCGCCTGTCCGCGCCGATGCGGACTGTAATGCCGCAGACACGGAGCGAGGTAACAGCGCGGACGCGCACGTGGCTCCGGTGCACGTGGGGATAGATTACGCAGCCATGGCAGCGGAGCAGAGCGAAGACACGGACATGCGCGCGCTCCTGTCTGGACCAACAGGGTTAAGACTGGAGAGCATAAGTTTACAAACCGGTTCACCCCCTCTAATCTGCGATGTATCCACCGGGCGACCGCGCCCGGTGGTACCGGCCACGTGGCGCCGTCGCGTTTTTGATGCGGTGCACTCCCTGGCGCACCCGGGAGTACGCGCTTCGGTGAAAATGGTAGCGGAGAAGTTTGTTTGGCCGAGCCTGCGCAAGCACGTGAAGGAGTGGGCGAAAGCCTGCATGTCTTGCCAGCGGGCCAAAGTTCACAGGCACACGAAAGCCCCTTTAGAACCGTTCCACATTCCTAAGAGATTCGATCGTGTGCACGTAGACCTAGTGGGACCCCTACCGCCGTCACAAGGGTTCACACGTCTCTTGACAATGGTGGACCGCACCACACGTTGGCTGGAAGTGGTCCCATTGCAACCGACCACAGCGGCAGAGGTGGCTCACGCTTTTTTAACAGCCTGGGTAGCGCGGTTCGGAGTCCCGTCAGATATTACGTCCAATAGGGGTCCGCAATTCGCGTCGGAGCTGTGGTCAGCAATGGCCAGCGGCTTAGGAGCGGCAGCCCATCGCACTACCGCTTATCACCCACAGGCCAACGGTTTATGTGAGCGTTTTCACAGGTCGTTGAAGGCAGCCCTCAGAGCGTCGCTCACGGATACAGATTGGGTAAACAAACTACCATGGGTTTTATTGGGGTTGCGTTCGGCACCCAAAGAGGATTTAGATGCCTCACCCGCTGAATTAGTTTTTGCTCAACCTCTCAGGCTGCCCGGAGAGTTCCTGCCAGCCCATGCGGCACCAGAGCGCCCCCCGGTGCAGGGACCTCTAAGTGGCAGAAATGCTCCCGGGCCCCGCTCATCACACTTTTCCGCGTGTTTTTGTTCCCAAGGCTTTACAAAACGCAGAGTTTGTTTTTGTCAGGCACGACGCTCAGCGTCACAGCCTCCGCCCACCTTATGACGGTCCATTTCGAGTGCTGGAAACTGGGGAGAAATATTTTGTGCTAGATTTGGGGGGCAGGAAAGAGACAATCAGTGTTGACAGATTAAAGCCTGCTTTTGTGTTGCGTGACGAATCTGTACGACCGGCGGGGGCGCCTCGACGCGGCAGACCTCCCAGGGAGCGGCCCCGGGATCCCCCGCAGGGGGCAATTAACCCTTCTCCCCCTCATTCCACAGGTGCGCCGCAGGACGGCACAACACAGGCTGCGAAACCTGCGTACAGCAGATTCGGGAGGAGGTTGAAGCCTAGACTACGGGCAGAGTGATGTGTGTTTTGATCAACCCGTGTAGATTGTGCTGTAGATCCTGCAAAGGGGGGGGGGGTGACATATGTTTTATGGTCATTAGGGTAATGTTGGTGTGTGTCCATTCTTTGGTGTTTCGGGGGGAGTGATGTAGCGTAACATTATGTAGCTCACATATTCCGCTGCAGAGACCCAAGCATAAAAGGACTTTAAGCTCGCGGTGTGTATTGACATCACGCCTCAGATGGACAGTGAGTCTGGACCACCTGCGACCTTGGGAGGAAGTGAGAAGAACTGGAGAGAGAACCTGAAAGGACTGTCCGACCTCCTGGGGTCAGACAGAGGAGCCGAGAGGACAATGGGGGGATTAAATGTAAATGTGATTCTGTGTTTGATGTGGAGGTATAAATGTATGTGGTTGACTGCAGCTCTTCCTCTGATTTCCTGACTGAGAGAAAGAGCTGTGGGACGTGAGATGGAATAAACCAATACTGAGAAATCATCTACTCTCATCATTTCATGATTCCCACAATGGTAAAATTAAATCTGTTGAAGAATAAGGCCCAGCGGGCCTGCCTGGCATTAAGTCGGTGGGCCGACCGCAAGTATTGCAGATTCTTGTGGTCAGTCTACGCGACTATTGGATGGATCGCTCCCTCCAACCAGTGCCGCCACTCCTCCAATTCCAACTTAATGGCCAGGAGCTCTCTATCCCCAACATCATAATTCCTCTCAACTGGAGTGAGCCGCCGAGAGAAATACGCGCACGGGTGGAGCTTCTGATCGGAGGTTAAGCACTGCGAGAGAACAGTGCCCACCTCCGTGTCGGAAGCATCCACCTCCAGGATAAACTGGAGCTGAGGGTTGACCTGAGCCAAGATGGGTGTTTCAGAGAGCAGGCTCTTTAATTTTGAAAAAGCCTGTTCAGCTGCTTTGGACCAAACAAATGGCACCTTCACGGAGGTCAGCCGAGTAAGAGGCTGTGCTACCCCTTTGTAATTCCTGATGAACCTGCGATAATTCGCGAACCCCAAGAAGTGCTGAAGCTCCTTGCGGGAGTGGGGTGTAGGCCAATCCAGCATAGCCTTCACCTTAGCCGGGTCGTCTCTCAGCTCTCCCTCCACCACAATAAATCCCAGGAAGGAAGTGGAGTTGGTGGAAAACTTGCACTTTTCAACCTTCACAAAGAGTTGATTCTTTAGGAGCCACTGTAACATGGCCCTAACATGGATCTGATGTTCCTCCGGCATGTGCAAGAAAATCAACATGTTGTCTAAATACGCAAAATCAAATTGATTCACCATATCGCGGAGGATGTCATTAATTAAGGTGTTGGGAGACGGCAGGGGCGTTGGTTAATCTGAAGGGCATAACCAGATATTCAAACTGCCCCAGATGTGTTTTGAAGACTGTCTTCCACTCGTCCCCCTCGCAAATACAGATTAGGTGATATGCATTACGCAAATCAAGTTTGGAGAAGACTTGCACACGCTGAAGGAGCTCGAACGCAGAGTTGATCAGGGACAGAGGATATTTGTCCTTGATGGTGATGGCGTTAAGTTCTTGTAGTCAATACACAGACGCAGGAATCCATCCCTCTTTCCAACAAAAAAGAAACCTGCCCCAAGAGGGGCCGAGGATGGCCGAATGAGGCCAGCATTCAGTGAATCTTTAATGTATCTCTCCATTGCCTCCCTCTCCGGCCCAGAAATGCTATAAAGCCGGCTGGACGGCAGCCGCGCACCCAGGAGTAGGTCTATAGCGCAGTCATGAGAGCGATGGGGAGGAAGAGAGAGCACTGTCAACTTGTTAAAAACCTCCCCAAGGTCATGATAGACCTCAGGTATGAGGGTGAGGTCCGACGGCTAGGCTGGAGGGGAGGAAATGGGCAGAGATGGAGAACACTCGGCCGAACTCAAACATGACGCCAAACAGTATGGACTCCAGGAGGAAATGGAGTTTTGTGCCCAATTAAGAATAGAATTATGCCTCCGGAGCCATGGTTACCCTAAGACCACTGGGGAGGATGAATTTTGGAAAATGAAAAACGATAATTTCTCCTGGTGGTTCCCAGAAAAAAGGACAGAGATCTGCGCAGTACGTTGTGAGACAGACGCCACCTTCTGGTCCAATAGGGTGGTGACATTTAAAGGGACAGACAATTTGGTAGTGGGAATTCCCATCTCCTGAACGAGATGGGAGGAGATGAAATTTTGTTCTGTCCCTGAATCAATAAGTGCCTTAACCCTTCTCTTGACCCCCAGTAATTGGATAAGGTCCAAAATAGAAAGATTACCAGGTGGGGGGGGGGGTGAGAAGGAGTCCAGCCCGTCAGACCCCAAACGGTTACTGATGGGCTGCATCTTTTGGCCGCAGGTGGCAATCGTCCAGATTGTGCTTCAAAGAACCACAATACATGCATGCCCCCGATCCTTCTACATCGCAGGTGCTCCTCCGGAGTCAGCCGAGACCGGCCGAGCACAATGGGTTCGGAGGAGGAGTCTGCTCCACCTGAGTCAGTAGCCGGGACGGGTACACGCGCGGAGGGCAGGCGAGAGAAGGAGCTGTGCTCCTTCGCACGCTCGTGGTACCAGTTATCCAAACCGACTGCCTGATCTATGAGGCTGCCCAGAGAGGCGGGAATCGCATAAACCACCAGGTCATCACGGAGGTGAGAGTTTAAATCATGGAGGAACGCGCTGCGTAAAGCAACGTCGTTCCATCCAGAGTCCGCCACTTCGACCCGAAACTCCACTGAATAGTCGGCCACAGACCGACTACCCTGGCAGAGGGACAGAAGGCGGCTCATAATGTTCCCCTCTCTCTCTGTATGGTGAAAGGTGTGGGAGAAATCGGCCACAAATTGATCGAATGTATAGTGCTCGTCCCCGACTATCGAGAACGGACCGGGCCCAACTAAGAGCCTGGCCCCGAAGCAGGAGGGTGAAAAAGTGGATTCTGGAGGTGTTGTCCGGATACTCCCTCCCCACCTGGCCCAGATAAAGCCGAACCTGGCAGGAAAAAAATCCCTGTATTTCCCCACCTCCCTGGCATACGAGGACGGCGGGGGAATGGAGGTTGTTCAGCAAACGATTGAAGAAACTGGGGCAACAGGTGGAGCGGAAGAATCCGAGTCGGACATATGGGCCAAATGATCAGAAACAGTACTCAGCTGCTGCATGATGGTCTGCAGCTGCTGCGTGAGAAGAACCACCTGCCTCTCTGTAACGTTGAGGTGGTGGAGCGCGGTGTGCTCTGTTGCTGCAGCACCCGCTGAGCTGCCGTCTTGGCTGGCTTGTTCTGTCATATTGACTGAAAGATCAGCTCAGAGGAACAAACATTTGATTTTTTATTAATTTTCAAATGGGAGCTCAAGTAGACAAACCGTCACTTGCCAGAGGAAACACAGCCTGTGGAGGAGAGACGAGGGTGGTTATAGGAGAAGGGAGGAGGATGGTGGAAAAACAAATTAGCCACTTCTGTGGGTCGAGCAGAGAACCCAGCACAGAGCCCAGTGCGAGAAGAGGAACCAGCAGGGTGAAGCTGGTGAGGATGAGGAAGGGAAATGACTGGGCTGTGTCTGACCGGGTGGAGAGTAAGAGCTGCAGCAGGATGAGGAGGATGAGGCAGGTGAGCGCACCGCAATCCCCGAAGATGCACCGCTCTGATAGCAACAACCCAAACGAGCCAGCGTTGATTCACTGAAGATCAGACCCTTTCAAACGCTGGCGAGGCGGAGGTAGCAGGTGCGTCTGATCTCCCAGGTGAGATGATTGCCTGAGGAGCTGGGGAAACAGGAGGGAGGGGGCGAGCACTCACCTGGATATGACAATAGTTTTTTTGTTTGAAGTGATTATGAAATTGAACACATTCATGCCAGTCTATATGAGGCATCAGAAGCAGCATTTTACTGTTTGTGCTGCATATATGTGATATTTCTTGTATAATCATAAGACTTCCTGTGTATCTTGGGGCCACAACCGAGAGTCAAAATATCACAGTGCTTCTTTTTGTTGCTCTTGGTCAAATCCTTTAAAAGAGTCACAAATGTACCTCAGGTTCTGCAGATGTTTTTAAAGTGGGTGTGTCAGATGTTACAGCAGAATCCACCCTGGGATAGTTGCGAAAGCTGTTTCTATACTCGAGCTTTTCTCAGTTCAAGCCTGGGTTCAGTGCCATGTTAAAAGTGCTGTAGGCTGAGATAAAAAAAAATGATGTTTAGAAATATGAGAAACAGGGATGGTTGGATGATTGATGTGGTTTTTATGCTCCTGGCTACAGAATCTTTTATGCCTTTGCAGTATACTCATATAGTAATGTGGGTTCTTCCTTAGTATCTAAACCCTAATGCTAACATTGTAAATTTGAAAGAAAACCATCTGTCTGTCCGTCCATCCGGGTTGTGGAGGCTGCAGTCTAAGCAGAGAAGTCCAGACTGTTACCCAGTTCACATAGCACCATGATCCTCATGATCCCTCCTGCAGGTGGTGAGCCCAATGGAGGATGGACCCATGTGGCTCGCTTGGCCCCATGGACAGAAACCCGGTTGCCATGTGCTTGCCCTGGTAACCCCAAAATGTGTGGGGTACACTGGATCATTGTAATTTCTTCATGTGGATCAACTGGACCGTTCTTGGTCTGGCCCTTCACCCAGGACCAGTTTGCCCAAATGTTTAATTAAAGTCCACTTATTTCAGGCTACAAGGCCTTCATTATTTGCAGTCATGAGCTTGCTTTGATTCCAATTTACCAAGAATACCATTACTGCTGAGGTGAATTAGTTTTTTGAGGAAGAGAAAGCATCAAAACAGCAGGAGACAATCACTGAAGTCAGACTCTATTCTATCAGGACCATAGACACTGATTAGCATGGGAACAAGTGGTTTGTTTATTGAATTAGCTGCCTGGGTGGTAGTAGGTGCAGACAGAGATGGAGCGAGGCGGTGTCAGGTGGAGGTAATAGAGAAGGCTCTTTTTAAAGCGGGAAGCTCAGTTCATCTGTTCTTAAGTGTTGGTGGGGAATGAGGCAGTGGTACGGCGTGGTTCGTCTGAAGTGACAGGACAGCAGCTGGAGTTGTCTGTCTCATTCTGCTGGAGTAAACAGCTCATACTACAGCATTGAAAGACTGTAATTAGTGCAGGCCCACCAACAGACCTGACCCCTCTTCACATCCTTCGCCCATCTGTGGAGATGAGTCATAGCAAGGGCGTAAGGAAACATTAATGTGATACATTACACTAATAGCACCTGCAGAACTGCTCAAAAGCCTTGGTTGTATGGGCTAATATTCATTTTTTAAAACTATTGCCTTTTAGTGACCACTGAAGAGATCTCTCTTTTCTTTCTCTTTTGCGCGCGCACACACACACACACACACACACACACACACACACACACACACACACACACACACACACACACACACACACACACACACACACTCTTGCAGAGCCTAATGTGTTCCCAGCCTAATAGCGCTTTCATTAGTGCCAATCCAGAGATGAATGGATTGAATAAGCAGCACAAATCTATCTGTCTGTTTGGGTTTAGAGACACCCTTGCTCCCTCACTCCTCGCCTGGAATTCATGCACTCTGGTGGGGTCCACAGAGAGAGGGGCAAGGTAATAGATGAGAAAATGGGTACAATAGATGGCAAATTGACCAAAAATAGGGCATAATGAACAAAAAATGTGTGAAATGTGACAGGCTAATGTGAACCGGGTTTATGTCAAGATGCTGTTAACAGGAGTATTGACTAAACCATTACCGAAAGTTTGAAAAGGAGTGCTTGATGCAGCGCCCGGTGGTAAATGGTTGTGAACTTTTTTCGGGTGATGTTGATGGCAATTTTGCAAGTGGAATTACAATGGGTTTCATTTTCTTCCTACACTGGTGAACAGAGCCAGAGCTCTTGCTGTGTCGCAGGACAGAAATGCACTATGCCCTTCTGTGTAGGACCCCCGACACGGTCAGAGTGCAGTAATGTGGAACTGGAAAGAGGAGTTGACGCTGTTATAGCTGCAAAGGCTGGCTTTCCACAAGGTTTAGGAGTGTGCTTATAGAAATTTTTCACCATTTTTCTAGAAGCACACTTCTGAGGTCAGTGACTGATGTTGGACGAGAAGACCCGGCTCGCAGGCTCCACTCTAATTCATCCCAAAGGTGTTCTGTCAGGTTGAGGTTAGGTCTCTGTACAGGCTAGTCCACACCAAACTTGCCCATCCATGTCTTTATGGAGATTACATTGTTCATTGGAGCCCAATCATTTGGAGAACTGTCCCAATGCTTTAGGGAATATAGCATATCTCCACATGTGGTTTTTCATATAAACTCATTCCAGAAGTCACCCTTTATGTCTTTGGATGTTTTTGGTTTTGTCTTTTTGTCAGTGCCACGGTTTCCAAACCACACATCATAGCAGATCTCACTGCCATCTTGTAAATCTTCCCTTTTACTCTAGCTGCTATCCTTCTATTACAAATCACTCTTGACACTCATCTCCACCCACTCCACCCTGCCATCACTCTTTTTTCCCCTCTCTTGTGCATTTTCTGTCGTATTGACTGGACAATCAGCCTAAATGCAAGGTGCAACACCAAGAGAAACACACACAAAGTACATTTGACTGTTTATTGATTTTCAAAAGCGCGAACTTGAGGAAAAACAGTCACTCGCCAGAGGAGTAGCAACCTGCAGAGGGACAGACAAGAATTGGTTAGCAAGAGGAATGGAGGAGGATTTGGAAATCCAAATTACACCACTTACGTGGAAGAGAGAAAGAGACTGGCTCAGAACCCAGTGAAGGAAATGAACCAGCAGGTTGGAACTGCTGGGAATGGGAATGATGAGCTGTGTCTGACCGGGTGGAGTGGAGGAACTGCAGCGGGTGAAACAACAGGCTGGTGAGTGCACCGAGACCCCTGGAGATGCACCGCTTCGTTGGCAGAAACCTGGAGAAGGAGGAGAAGAGAGTCATGTCAGGTAAATAATCATCTAACATAAAGAGCTTACAAGTTTGATACAATCTGCTCAAGGCAGTATACCCAAACGAGCCAGCGTTGAATCATCGAAGAGCTCTTCCTTATAAACACTGGCTCAGCAGAATCAACAGGTGCGTCAGATGAGGTAATCACAGGAGAGCAGAAAAACAGGATGGTGGGGACGAGCGCTCACCAGGACATGACAGGGCCCCCATCAAGGAACGCCTCCCGGCGGTCCACTGGGCTTCTCAGGATGGGTTCGATGGTAGGCCCGGACCATGCTCTTGTCATGGATGGATGACCTGGAGATCCATGACCGGTGCTCCGGACTGTAACCCTCCCAGTGGACCAGGTATTGGAATCCCCAGCCCCAGCGGTGAACATCCAGGATCTCTCGAACGGTATGAGTGACGTGGCCATCGATGATCCGGGGAGGGGGAGGTGGCTTCGGGGGAGGACAGAGGGGGCTGGAGGAGAGAGGCTTGACCTTGGAGACGTGGAACATAGGATGAGCATGGAGCGCCCGCGGGAGCTGGAGCCGGACAGCAGAGTCGCCCACATTGGTAGTAACGGGGAAGGGGCCCACGAAGTGAGGGGCGAGCTTGCGCACTTCAGCCTTCAACGGGACCTGATCTGCTGACACCCAAACCTGCTGTCCAACCTTGTACTCTGGCGCTGGAACCCTCTTGCAGTCAGCATAGCGCCGATTGGGCTCGGTGGAACGGAGGAGAGCTACTCTGGTAGACCTCCAGGCCCGGCGACAACGGCGAAAGTGGGCCCCACGGACAGCACCACCACCCTTCTCTCAGCCATGGATTAAAGCGGGGGGGTGTAGCCCACGGAGGCTTCAAATGGAGAAAGCACCGTGGCCGAAGAGACTGTCGAATTAAGTGAATACTCCACCCAGGTCAGATGGGAGCGCCAAGATCCGGGGTCATAGGGTTGCCAGACTCTCCCCGCTCAACACACACTTGCGCTCAATAAAATCATTGCAACTATAACTGAGTCTGTAGTCTGCTTCTGGGTCTATCTACTAAATCATGTCACTTTGGGTTTCAGCACGGCAGTACAACAAAAATTTACATGTAATGTTTGCACTAAGGAAGGTATCAAACCAACAGAAAAAATGGAGCTGAGTATAAAAGGCCAGGCTGTATGCAGTGTTTGCAGTATATTCATCTACTGATGGGTAGAAATGAATCCTGCAGTATATTCATCTACTGATGGGTAGAAATGAATCCAGTCACCCTTGCCCATGGTTGTCACAGAAGAATATCAGCGGTGTGTGTTAATTACAGGCCCTAACCATGTGCAGAGCCATGTAGCATCTCACTGACACGCGTCCGTGCTCAATGCTTGCAGAGCCTCTAATCAAGTTTTGAAGTCCAATTTCGTGCTGATGCCCTCTCTTCCAGCAGGGGTCAAGTCTCCTTTGCTAATTTGTTTCCTTGATGGAGCGGGGGGGGGGGGGGGTATGGCTGGCGTGCTGCCAGTAAGTGGTCCTGGCAAGTGTTAGGGTGTGGAGGGGGGCCGAGAGCAACTACTAACCTCGATGAGTCTGAAGATTCTCCCTATCACAGTCACCTTTTTTTTTTTTTTGCATTGTTTCTGCTTAAAAAGCTGCTAAATGAAAGGAGAGTTTAATTTGTTGGGTCTCAGGGAACATTTTCATGCCTAAATGATGTTTTGGTGCTTGCCCACCTTTTCAAGGGTGAGATGTTTGGGCCACATGATGGCTGTGTGTGTTTGCATGGTGTAGGTAGGAGAGTGGGCAGCCGGGTAGAATGATCAGAGTGGAGGTGTGTATGTGGGTGGGTGGTTTGGCGCTACCGGCAGCTTTCTAAATAACAATGATTTGGCCGATAGCCTGCAATAAGGCATGTTTTCCTCTTTAAATTCTGTGTGAATGTCCAACTCTGTGCTTCCGTGGTTAGACACGAACAAATAGATTCTGTTTGAATTAGTCAACCATTTGAGAATCAAAAAAGGGCAGCGTTGCGCCCTGAAGAGCTAATGAAAGCTGTTATGTGTAACAAAGCAACCAGACTACCTTAGAGATCAAACAGACTTTCTTGAACCCAGTTGATGGCATAAGTGCTTACATTTTTCTTTTCTATTACAGCTATTTTCCTGCAAGTCAAAACCTCTCCATGTACTTTTTTTTCTTTGCATCCTTCAAAACTCTTTGGCCCCTTTGAGGGACCTGTTTCCATAGCAACAAGGGTTGGGTGTGTGTGTGTGTGTGTCCAGCTCTACTTGTTGCATTTTGTGATGCTCACAAGCACTGAGCTGTGCCTCATGCTTCAGAGGAAGGCTGCACACATGGCAGAGCAGGGTTTGTGGTTTTAAACAGCACCGTAGACAAACCCACACTCACTCCGCCCATGCTGCACAAACCAGCATTCAGACATTTACACAGTCGGCATGTGGACTTCTCATATACCTATGCAGACGCATGCAACTCCCCTATTTTCTGTAAATCATTGCAGGAGTTGATATGTTTTTCCTCTTGGCTCCATCTTGTAATTTTTTTCTGTTGCCACTGATCAATGCAACAGCCGCTTTGTTCTCCCTAGCATCATGTTTACACGCCACAGTGACTAATTTGGAGGCAGAACAACATCTCTATCATCCTGCCAGTTATCACAGCTTACTGAGCACTGCATATCTCCCAGTCTGCCTTTCCCGCTTTTTAATTTTTGACTCTATTTTTAGTTATTCGCCGGTGTATATACGCATGCACATCTCTTCACTTAGTGTGCCACCCGCTAATCCCTCCACGTAACCTTGCCTGCCCTTAAAACTTCACCTACATCACCTCCCCTTTCACTTCAGTCTCTGATCTTTCCCTGTCTATGCCCTCCATGTGGCACTCCATCTTAACCCTCCACCCACACCTACATCCCGTCTCCCAGGCAGTCATTTGTCACTTGTGTCTCCTGTTGATGATATAACATCTGTCTGTTGGTAAATCGGTTGTCTGCCATGGATCAAAGTGCAGAAAGGCTCTCACATACAGGTAGCTATTGCCGTCATCCTTCCACCTGTCAAAAGGCAGCTCTCCCACCGTCTACTCCCATTGCTCTTCAGGTCTGCCCTTGATTGCCAACATTAAAGTCAGGAGGATGGCCAAACACGTGGAGAAAAATGGAAAACAGTAGTTAAATGCATTTTACAATGTAATATCACACAGCAGCTACTGATCTAATTATGATGGTGTCCATGCAGCTAATAGCATAAGAACGTGACCCATTCTAATGTGTTCCGAATGTCAAACATGAAAATGGAGTTGTTGATAGCACAGCATTGCTGGATGATGTCTAGACTGTCATAAATGAGTCATTTTCTTTTAGTAATGGATGATGGAATTACAGTTTGAGCAAATGCAGCACTGAATACCAATGCAATAGATTGGCATGCTTGTTGTGTCTGTGAATAAGGGACAGCGTAGACGATGGCTGTGCTGAGCGGTGCCTTTTTTTAGCCAAAACTGGTAGCATGTGGACAGGTAAAACAAGCTAATAGCAGGGTGCAGACTGTATATGACTAGAGGCGGAGCGCCAAAAGACCCGGGCTGCCGCCGTCAGTCTCTTGTTATAGGCACGGTGGGATGACATCACCCATGCCTGTGCCATGGGTGACGTCAGTGCCATGCATAGTGTTGTGGCAGTACATAACATTCACCTCCCCCCTGGGAAAAACCAAAACCATTATGAACATTATGACAGGTATGTGAACTGACATTAACCAAACAAGAACCTGGGCAACTGGGTAGACTACTGGTAGACCCTGCATTGTTGATTGGGTTATTCTACGACTGTGTTTCCAACCATGTTCTGTTAAATGTTTCAAAACAGTCATTCTCAGTTCAACCTCAGGGGCCTCTGGTGAGCCTGCGATGGGCGTGCCCCTGAAGGTGCTGGTTGTGGCGGACCTGGGTGCTCTCTTGCTTGTGTCACTTTCTCGTCAGCAAAGCCCCCATCCAGGTCCCTCACTGGTTGGGTCTGCGCCAGAGTTGTGGCTTGATCTGAGGCAGCTGCTCTTACCTTTTACAGACGGCTGGCGTGCCATCGCGAACCATCAACTATCTGGAAGGTGGCTGGCCCCAACTGAGCGGTGATCATCATCAATGGGGACTGGAGCGTCTGCAGGTCCAGGTGTTCGGATCGACGTACCCAAACCCAATTGAATACTGCGAGTGGCGATTTGTTCGGCTGCACTCAGCACTGCTGCTCTCTCATGCCCGATGTTGGTTGCTGTTGTGGCGGTGTGCCGTTCAAGCTGGTGGCAGGACATGCTCTGGATTGACGTTGTTCTACTGGGTCATGTTTGGCCACTGACTCTCTTCTGCAGCACTGCGACAGCTCCCTGAGGTTTATGCCGGGCGAGGATCTGAGATGAGTCCGGTTTATGCCCTCTCTCCATATTCTGTTCTCTGTGCGGTGTCAAGCTTGGAGCGGCTGTACCCACATCCGGGTGTGATGCGCTCCAGTCATCAGTGGTCAGAGTCCCTGGTTGTCATGAATGGTAAAGCCTAATTCATAAAAAAGGTTGCACCCCAGGATGTTGTCTCCATGTGTCACTACCTGGAAGGTAAACGCTGGGAGGACTCTGGACCCATAGCGAACCGTCAGCGTTATGGTTACTACGAGGCTGATACGAGTGTGTCCATAACCACAAAGCTCAGCTGTGGTTTTCCTGATTAGATAACAAGGAAAAAATCTCTTAACTGTGATCCAGTTCATCATTTATCTCATAGCGGCAGTGCCGAATAGTAGCGGCAGGCTGACGTCATCTAGCCTCACTGTACACCACTTGTACGCTACTCTGCTAGAGTCCGATATATGGATGGTGGTTGTTAGCAGTGGTTCAACTGAACCGGGTGACGAGCTTATTGTTAACCGTGTAGAGTGACACACTTTGGCAAAATAGTTAAGCTTGCCACAGCATTGGCATCGCTGCCCCCTAGCCAAGCAAGAGCATGCTCACGTTTGGTGCGTCGGGGAGCCACAGTTACTGCACATTTGGTGTCCCATGATGTGCCGGTGTCCCATAACGTTCACCTCGGCGTCCTCTGAGAAGGTTGTGGTGTAAATGAGTTCTTCTGCCAGAGTAACTGCTTGTGCTAGCGGGGTCCGTTGTTGTGGGTCACCTAGTTGTGATGTTAACTTGTCAGCGGCCTCCAGCTGGAATGCTAACTCCACCGCCTTCGCCAGTGACAGGTCGTCCAGCACCATCAACCGCTTTGCCTGCAGCTGTTGGTTGCTGGTTGCACCATTTCGTCCTCTAGTTGCCCAAACCTGCATGTGCTCACCAGACCATTGAGGTCCACGACGGACTGCTGAGTCGTCTCTCCCGCTCTCTGTTGGCACTAGCGGAACCTTATCCTCCTTGCCAGCACATGTTCGGGCGTTACGAGATGTCCGGCTAGCAGCGTGATACACTCCTCGTATGTGTTCCAATGTACTAAGCACCCGTTGTCCCTCGGTACCTAGGCTGTAGATCAGAAACACATGTAGCCACATCTTGCCAACCTTAGCAAGGTTCATAGTGGACACAAATGTCCGAAATGACTCAAACCAGCGAGGCCATGGGATGGGTGGCTCACCTGGAGACGCAAAGAACCATGGTAGGGGTGCCAAGCATACTTCCATGTCGATGTTTTTAAAGTTTCTCCTCGTTGCCAATGTTGTGTCTGTGAATGAGGGACAGCGGAGATGATGGCTGTGCTGAATGGTGCCTTTTATTAGCCAAAACTGGTAGCACGTGGGCAGATAAAACAAGCTAATGTTAGCAGGGTGCAGGTTGTGTATGACTAGAGGAGGAGCGCCAAAAGGCCCAGGCTGCTGCCATCAGTCTCTTATTATAGGCACGGTATGATGACGTCATCCATGCCTGTGCCATCCTGTCAGTGCCATGCATAGTGCTATGGCAGTACATAACAATGCTGTTTACATATTTGCAGCCGTTTGCAAACAACCGTTTGCAATGCATGTCACTAAAGTTCTCTTTTGTTTGACAAGTAGTGAACACAAGCAACTGTTTAAGACCCTTTATGACGAAATTGTCTGTGACCTTAAAACTGTGTATGAATGGTTTTGCAACCTTTTATGAACCCTGACGAAATCCAAAAAGTGCAGCGTTCTTCAGCATTCGCTGCTCCTTGAGATACTAGATGATTTTCAGTGACATCTGTCAGAAAAGTTGGCAAATCCAACATCACCACTTTTGTCAACATTCACCGCTCCGTGAGATATTACTCTGAAAAGTGGCTGAGTGATGACAAAATGGTCAGATCTCCAAACAATCTTTCAGTGACCTCTCAGCGATCACCAAGATCTCTTAATGATCTCGTGTGATCTCCACAGTCCTCAATGTTTTGACTCTTTCCAAAACAATCTCTCAATAACCAAAGGGAAGTGACCTTCAGTGATCTCTTAACAAGCACTCAACCATCTGAGAGATCATTGACAAATTGCTGTGAGATCATTGAGAGATCAATGAGATCCTTGAGCTCTTCTTGACTGCTAAACAATCTATTTGATCTCCCAATGATCTCTCAATGATCTTTCAATGATCAACAAATTTTTCCACCCTGAAATTGACATGGCTGAGAGATCAGTGAGGAATCACTGAGCGTTCGTTGAAAGACCAAAAGAGTTAATTGAAATCTCTGGGAGATCTTTGGGAGATCGATGAGATTGTTGAGCACTCCTTGAGAGTTCATTGAGAGTTTGTTTCAAGATCGCTTTCCTTTGGTGATCATTGAGAGATTTTTGGACTGAGTCAAAACAATCTCTCAACTGTAGCAACTATGAAGATCACTTTAAGATCACTGAGGTATCTTTGCTATCGCTGAGAGATCATTGAAAGATAAAAAAAAAAAAATGGCCTGAGCTCTCAACAATCTCTAACCATGTGTAAAGGGGCTAGAGGAACATCAGAAACTTCTCATATACTGTATATACGCATATACAGTATATGCATGCATATGCACAGCTCTTTGATCAGGCTAGTTTTTGATCTCTCAATGGTCACATAAAGGGGTCTTTAATCATGAAACGTCTGCTGTAGCAAAGTCATGCTAACAGTATTTGCTGTCAAATAAATATTGATTAAGCAATTAAATTTATATCTCATCTTAAATATTTTCAGAAACCCCTTTTTGCTGCTTTATATTCAAGATACCTGAGAAAATTTACTGTAAAGTGGCCACAGTGGATCCATTCAAAAGTCCAAATGCATCCGCCCACCGCTTAGGCACGTTGTCCAATCCAGAGCAGCTGTATCAGGCTGTAGAGGGGATAGTAGAGCCATCACTCATTTTCTGGAGATTGGCCCGCCAAGCGTGAGATAGTCAGAAGTGCTGTGGTCCCATCCATCAAAAAACGCCCCAGTGAACTCGTACTGAAACAAGCAAAAAGCTAGATGTTCTCAAAAGTAATCTGAGTTCTCTTCCTTCTTTTCCATTCTCACATTGGCATCCCCCTGACTGTTGAGCTTTATTTTTAATTACTCAACTGAGCAGGTAGACAAGGGTTCAAAAAAATCAGGCAATAGTCCCAGCTACATAAACAGATACTGTACATTTGCAAATATTGCTTAATGGAGGGGGGCGTTTTTGCACTGAAGCCCTGATGGACAGCCTATGTTATTATATGTGAAATCTATTGACTGGGGGTTGTGTTTTCCCTCGGCCAAGTGCAATGGGGTGTAACTCTTTGGATGAGCACAGCTTTTGGCATTCAGGTGGTCCTAAAGTCCCTCACTTGGCAAGTGAGTAAGAAACAAGCCAGGCAGTGTGACAATTAGGCTAATGAAAGCTGAAAACGGGCTCACTGACTAACTTGGAGTTGAACTGTTGTGAGATAGAGAGGGTGAAGCAGGACGGCCGTGGTGGGGATTTCAAGGTGGGGTCATTGTAAAGATCCTGGCTCACTCAGGTGTGCCAAACAGAGCAGAACAGTTGGCCAGGCATAGTAGAGAACAGCACAGCTTGGCTCAGGGCTGATGTAACCTGCTGCCACTTCTAACAGCTAGTGTGGGAAAATGAAAGATGGAGGATTGCACAGAAGGATTGGGAGGCTTTATGGAGGGACAGAAGGAAACAAGTGGCAGATAAGAAACAGAAAAAAAGACAGAAGTGGGGGGAAAGTGGTGATCAGGAATTGGGGCGCCACAGTGGAGGGAGAAAGACCTCTGAATTCAAAGGGAAGAAAGGAAATCAATGGAGAATTCACATCTATGAAAATTAGATTAACAAAGAGGAAAACCAAATTAAGAAACGGATGGCTTTGTAATTTTAAAATAGATATTTATTTACAAAATAATGACTATTGACATAAGCACCATTTCTGTTGCAGGAACTCTGGGGACTTTTGTAAGGGTCCTTGCTGTAGCAGGTGTTGTGTGGTCCCACTCTGATCCGGGGGTCATTGGTTCGATTCCCGCTCTGTCTGCAGTCTGCATGTCGAAGAGTCCTTGAGAAAGACACTCAATCCCCAGTTGCTCCTGGTGGGTCAGGACAGCACCTTCCATTCTGGCTCCACCGCCATCAGTGTGTGCATGTGTGGATAGAAGGATTTGTAAAGCACTTTGACATCCAGATATGAGATGATCGAAATGAGTCTAGTGTGGAGTGCGTCAGACCAACTTGCTGCCATTGTTGTTCATTGATTGTGGAGAGGAACAGAATGATTATATGGCACACAATGTAAGCAGCGCCAGCGGGGACTGCATCCCCCATGGGCCGATTGTACTACGGAGAATGCTAGCCACCGGTCCTGTACTGTGCCCTATTAAGTGCAGTATCTTACGAGTGGCAAATGCTGACGTACTTAGCTATTTATGGATTCACCAACTTTTCTGACAAACGGTGAAAATCAAGCTAGTGTCTCACAGAGCGCCGAGGGCTGAAGAATGTTCACAAATATTGCATTTTATGGTTTTTGTTAGCGTTCATAAAAGATTGCAAAACAATTCAGCAACAGTTTTTAAGGTTGCAAACAGTTTTGTCATAAGGGTTCTTAAACGGTTGCTACTGTTCACTACTTAGTGAACAAAAAAGAACTTAACACCTGTATCTCATGGAGTGGCAAATGCTGAATAATGTTCATGAAAGTTTTGCTTTTTGGGTTTTGTCAGGGTTTGTAAAAGGTTGCCAAACAGTTCACCAACAGCTTTTCTTTTAGCCAAAAATATTTTGAACATATGGATCAAAGGTATTTTTCCACAAACAGTTGCAAAATAGTTGTTTTTTGCAAACAGTTGTACCACATGTCACTAAGTGAATACTAGCAACTGTTTAAGACTCTTAATGAAAAAAAAAAAAGTTTTGATGGCTTTAAATCCTGTGTGCGAACTGTTTTGCAACCTTTTACAAACCCTGACGAAACCAAAAAGGGCAGCGTTCTTGAACTTTCCTCAGTATTAACAGCTCTGTGAGATGCTAACTTGATTTTTGCTTGATTTCTGCCAGCGTTCATCAGAAAAGTTGACAAATCCAGAAATCACCACCTTCATCAGCATTCACCGCTCCCTGAGACACTACCCTTAGTGACACGTTACAACTGTTTGTAAATGCTTACAGCTGTTTTGTAAATGTTTGAAACAGTTTTTATATGTCAAACTCTCCGTGCGCTCTGCCATAGGAGAAAGGATGGAAGGATTTAAATGCAGGGTTTCACCAAACACACATTTACTGACAAACTGTTCACAGACAAAGACGAACGAGTGAATTATAATACAATATGGGTGCGTTTGGGAGAGCAGGGAAGACTACAGGAAGCTCTACTAACTCGGGGGAACGCATACTGGGCACAGCCTAAGCGTAGCAGTTATGCTGCGGGAAGAAACGCGGCGTTTGTCTAGCGAAGAGCTGCTTAAATCCAAATGCTGTTGGCCACACAAATTGGGGACACCTGGGCGAGGTGCGGGAAAGATCATTACCGGGGCTGGAAACAGCTGATGGAATTAAGGAGAGCGAGGGGGGCGTGGTTGGACCGACAGACTGTCTGCAGCGTGGGAAAAAGATCACAGAAGCTGACTAACAGCTGCCGGTCAGGCAGTGGCTAAGGTGATGGAATAAATACATAAAATGTACCTAAACAGTGAAACAAAACCCACAAAGAGATCGAGGCTGAGCCAGGGAAGGCCAAGCCCGCTTGGCTCGTGACATTATAGAAACACAAGGAAAACTGTTTGGAACCTTAAAAACTGTTTACGAACTGTTTTGCAACCTTTTAAGAACCCTGACGATACCCAAAAAGCGCTACGTTTATTAACGTTCCTCAGCATTCGCTGTTCTGTGAGATATGGGGGTAACAAAAGCTTGTGCCCTCCCAGTGCTTGTGCTGCACGCCTGCACAGCTAGAATATGCCATATAGTCGATCTGACTGTTCCTCTTCACAATCACACCAGCATTAGATTTTTAAGTTTTTAGAGTCGTGGTTTTTTGGAGCTACTTGTTGGTTTCTGTTTTGTTTATGTCATGCTGCGTTAATCCAGTCAGTACCAAGTTAATTCCAAGTATAGGAAAGGCTTTCTTCACAGACATCACCAAATCATGATAAATTTGTGCATTCTATCCAGAGGGTTTGAATAAGCCAGTTGTTTGCTACAAAATTAGAAACTGCCTTGTGGTCACAGTGGAGTAGTAGCTTAAAAGAGAAGCCATCTCTTCTCCCGCCCTCCTTTTCTGAGTGTTTGCAACCTGCAGTGGTCTGAGGGAGAAGCATGAGCCTGTCAAGCGTGATCATTGACAGAACTGCATTAGATCTGATTCAATGACTGCACACATGAAGGAGATCCTCAGTTGGGCATTCTTGATTCGATTGAAGATGTTCTCATCTCATTTAAGGCTGCTACAAATTCCTGTTCCCAGATCACCTCTTATAAATGTCAAAAGTCTGCTGAGAGTTCTCAAATCCAGTTTTGTCTGTGAGATATTTTGTCCAGGAATTCTCTGCTGTAAGCTAAAGCAAGCAAAAGGAAGCCAGAGGTTCCAGCTGATATGGGCAACATATGAACAACTTTAACTGGGTGCTTGGCTAGCTATCTGTGTGTATATGGGATCTAAAATAAATAAATACATTATAATAAATTGTTTACTGAGATGCACCAGTACATAGTCCACACTCTACTGTACAGAATTTGTTTAATCACAAAAAATCCTATTGTCCGTAGCAGACAAATGCAAATGGTACAATAACTGATTGAGGAACATGATGTGCATTTTTTGTTCAGTGTGTCGTAAACAATAATTAGCTTTTTATGTTGTAGATTGAAAGACCATATTGTATTGAGGGAAATTCAGATTCTCAGGAAAAATGCTGCCTGTCAATTAATTGTTAATCAGCTGATAAGGTGAATCAACTAATAATTAATGAATTAAGATTAAGATCGTTGGGTGTCCATTGAGAGATCAAAAATGGACCCGATCTCTCAACGATCTCCTAAAGCTTCAAAAAAAGCTGTTTCTGTGTCAGTGTTTGGGAGATCGTTGAATGATTCAAATGCCTACTGAGCCTTGAATGGCCGCAGTGTGCAAAGACAACAGGCTGGTTGTGTGAGGTTTACTCCAGAGCACAGCCAATTTTCTGGTGGCATCCCGCTGGCGGTCATTTGCAGTAGTGTGGGCTGTTTGTCCACTCACTGACGTGGCTGAGTTGATATGGCCCTCATACAGCTGTTCAAATTAACTCCAATGTTTGAGGACTTCATTTAAACACCAGCTCAGCGTTTTTTTGTAGAAGCAAATAAAAATCACAGGTTTGTTGTTCTGATTAGGCTGGAAAACATCACTGCCTGCCTTTTGTTTTCTGCTCCAGCCACTATTGGTATAAAAGTTTTGGCAGTTGTTTTAGAAATTAACTTTATTCCGACTTTATTGGCAGATAAAATGCTCACTTCTAAGCTGGATGGGGAATTGGCTTAATTAAATCATGTTGAATACATCAGAAAAAACACTTATCAGAATGCACCAAGTGGATACTCAGCCAGAAAAGTGATGTTTCAATTTCAATACGATGGACTGGGTGGAAGCATGTTGGTGTTTATATTAATATCCTCTGAAGACTGAATTCTTTGAACCAGTCACACGGCAGCAGATACTCGTGTGGCGACTGCAGTTACATTTCTCTTTGCCAATCTTTCTCTTCCTCTCCGTTTTCTCCTGAGAATCATTTTCCGTGCATACCTGGACCTGCTCAACAGCTCCCTGCAGGAGACTTTGGAGGAAAAATCGTGCCAGGAGTTTGTGTCTCTACCCCCCACCCCACCGCCCCGTCCAGTTCTTGAATTATTTAAAAGAGAAGTTTGTGGCTCTGTTTTTAAACTTTTTGTTTTTCCCTGTCAGTGTTGGTATTGGGGAGAAGGACAAAGTAGCTGCAGATGAGGTAGAGGGAAACTGCTTTGGGCATCTGCTATGTTGCAATTTTCTCTCAGATATGCCACAAACTAGAGCTGAGCACTACAATCAAGGCTCCCAATATTAAAGCGATTTATTCAGACCACAAACTCAAGTTCCCATTTAGCCCGACTTCTTTTATTCGGCTCTCCTCTCTCTCTCTCTCTCTCTGCTCATACCTAAATGTGTTATTCATGCAGAGGTTCCATTGTGAGGCTCCACACACAGACGTAATGATGGAGGCCCTGATTATACGTGTGAGGAAGCGAGGAAGTAGAAGGGAGTCATGGGGAGGGGTAGGGTGGGGGGCAGAGCTGGAAGGGTGGATGTTTGGATTTTGGACCTCCAGCTCACAACTCATGCACAATTCACACGTATTATCTCCCAAGTGAACAATGCACAGTCCAGCAGCCCATTTCATATGGATGACAATCCTGCCTGCTTCCTCAGTAAGACAAAGATTCAGCCTTTTGTTTCAGGGCCTTGCTGTCATGAACCTGGGTTTGGTGGTTCCAGACCCAGTTCTGACCTAGGGTTGCTTTGCCCTATTTTCCATCAGGTGCTGCAGGGAGCTATTTGGGTCCTTCACTCCCTGACAGCCTGGGCACGCCTCCTCCTCCTGTCAGTGCCATCAGCTGTGTCTTATTGGGTGTTTTTGCACACATACACACTCCATTCATTCCCATTCACACGCTCAGATACTCACTCATGCACACCTGGGATTAATTATGTTCAGCCCACGCTTCCTCACACTGGCAGTCTCTTCCCTCGTTAGTATCATTACATAACTCTGCGTTAGTAGGAAGAGACCATCGGAGCATTCAGCTTCATACATGGCACCTTGTTCCTCTGTGTATGTTTGTATCCACCACCTACGTTACTTTCAGCCTGACGTCGCCGTCTTCTCTAACATTTTAAGATTGTGCGTTTCCTTGGCGCTAGCGGCTGACCCTACCTCACCCTCTCATCCACCGGACTACACGGACAGCCCCGGATCGTTCCAGCCATAAGCATGTGTTTGCCTTTCTCTTCGTGCCGACTGCTGCGGCGGCACTAGGCATTCCCTCTCCCAGGTTGCGGAACATCCAGGTGGCGTCCCTGTATGTCTGGTGGCTTCAAACTCATCATTCCAACCCTCTGCTACACCACACCAGAGAAAACTTGCTCGACACAGAGAACCAAGTTTGCACAATTAATTTCAAATTGTGGAGCTCAGTTTAAGGAAATTGTCACTTGCCAGAGGAAGACTAGGCCCTGTGGGGAGAGATGGGAGCAAATTAATATGAGGGAGGATGGGAAGTGGAAAGACAAATCTGCCACTTACGTGAGTGGAGCAGAGAGCCCAGCAGGGAGACCCAGCAGGAATAGACGAACCAGCGGAGTGAAGCTGGCTGGGAGTAGGAGAGGGAATGGAGCTGGGTGAAGTCTGACCGGGTGGAAACAGGTTACCAAGGCGGGATGAGATTGTTGGAGCAGGCAAGCGCACAGCAATCCCCGAAGACGCACCACACCGATGGCAGCAACCTGTGGATAGGAGAAGCGAGAGGGATTCAACATAAATCCTTCAGAAGAGTTTCTTTTCGCTTACTTGCACGTTGCAGGCAGTTTACCCAACGAGCCAGTGCTAAAGCCTCCGCTTGATGGTCCTTCATGCACTGGCGAGGAAGGAGTGGCAGGTTCGTCTCATCACACAGGTGCGTTGATTGCAGAGGAGTCGGGAAATCCAACAACAGGAGGGAGGGGGCGTGTGCTCACCTGAATATGACACTTACTGAGCTACAAAAGCAGAATCATCAACATATAGCTCACAACTC
Source organism: Pholidichthys leucotaenia (assembly GCA_020510985.1). Lineage (NCBI taxonomy): Eukaryota > Metazoa > Chordata > Actinopteri > Cichliformes > Pholidichthyidae > Pholidichthys > Pholidichthys leucotaenia. Next base: position 443,158,956 of record CM035836.1, on the reverse strand, counting down.
AGAGCAATTTAGCTTTGACTTGCAATCTAATTAAAAAAAAATTTAGAGGAAAATATAGCAGCAAGTGGTTCAAGGTCTTGTATTGTTTAGCAACAGCATTTAAAACCTACTGGGTGCTACACATTAGTTTTTAAAGCACACGCGATCATGATCCCAGTCCCAACAGCCAACCATAGGGTGCTTTGTTGGACAAAGTTGTGGCCTGTGAGTCACTGCTGGGACTGAGGTCACAGCCGCTACAGTTGCTATCCCCCCAGTGATCCCACCCAAAAAACCCAAAAAAACCAAAAACAGCTGCTGCAGGCAATGTGGGCCCACTCAGGCTATGGGGGAAGTGACATTCACATTCAGACATTTGTGCACCATCAAAATCATTTTGTAAATATTAGTTTGAAGTGAAAATCTTACATAGAGTTGCGGTAAAATGCACAAGAGAGGCATGCTCTACTTCAGAAGAATAAGATTTCCCTGGCAAGATTCAAACCTGGGACCTCCAGCATATCAAATGATTGCTGTAACCACAACACCGCTTCAGCTCGCACTCTCTCAAATTATAAATGTTCGATTGAAAGGCTCCCAAGCAGCATTAGAACATTTAAAAGTTAATGCATGCTACACATTTTTTTTCAACACTTAAGTGCATGCTACACTTCAGAACAATGACACATTGCCAGGAGGATTCGAATCTGGGTCTCCAGCATGACAGACAATCATCTTAATCCCTACACCACACAACTGCTCTGGGTCACATCCCAACAAAATGTTCAGCTGACAAGAAACAAAGACTGATAGACATTTGACAAACATGATTTTTGGAACATGAACAGAACTGCATGAAATTTCGTGTTTTGCTGAAGAATACTGTTGTGATTGTGTGTGGAGTTTCATCAAATTTGGATCCCAACATCAGAAGTTAAATCTGAAAACACATGCCAAAGAGAAACTGTACAACTTGATTGGCCTAGAAAATCAAAGCAGACAGAAATTTTTGGATAATTTTATTGTTTCATTACCAACCTACCTGCACATGATCTCTGGTTAATTTCAATCAATTTGTACGAACTGGGAAGAGTTCATTTTTACTTCACTTGCACATTTTTGAAAATATGGTGCAGAAAACTTCATTTTTAGAGCATAAGACCAGTGGAGAAAAGTTGCAGAAAATTTGTGTCAGTTGGTTCAAAATAACAGTTAAAAGAATAAAAATATAATGAACTGCGACCCAAAAAGGATTAAGCGGAAGAAGATGAATGAATAAATGAATGAACTGTTTTAAACAAATCCATATAAAATATTGGCTCCAATACTCGTGCAACACAGCTGAGATAAGCACAAACAGTAAATGAAGGTGTTGACTCCAAGGAAGCAGTCCACTTAAATATGGGAGTAAACTCAAGCCATCCAATTGCAGGCAAAGCAGCAGTCTGGCAATTAACAGGGGCCTATAGCTGGGCTCTTCAAATAGCGGACCCCGGTCTGCATCTGGACCCGAAGCCTTTTTGATGCCATGACCAGCGATCCAAACATGATACAAAAACGAAAGTCAGAGAGCCACCGTCAGACAGCGGTAGGTTTATTTCCAGTTTTTATCAGAAGTCTGATATTTATGTTAGAAATTCTGTGTTTTTGACTGAAGGACTACGTTACTGTTTATTTTATTTCACCTTTATTTAATATAACGTATCTCACAAAAGTGAGTACACCCCTCACATTTTTGTAAATATTTTATTATATCTTTTCATGGGACAACACTGAAGATGACACTTTGATACGTTACGTAGTCAGTGTACAGCTTGTATAACAGTTTAAACTTGCTGTCCCCTCAAAATAACTCAACACACAGCCATTAATGTCTAAACCACTGGCAAAAAAAGTGAGTACACCGCTAGAGAAAATGTCCAAATTGTGCCCAATTAGCCACTTTCCCTCCCCGGTGTCAGGTGACTCGTTAGTGTTACAAGGTCTCAGGTGTGAATGGGGAGCAGTTGTGTTAAATTTGGTGTTATTGCTCTCACACTCTCTCATACTGGTCATTGGAAGTTCAACATGGCACCTCATGGCAAAGAACTCTCTGAGGATCTGAAAAAAAGAATTGTTGCTCTACATAAAGATGGCCTAGGCTATAAGAAGATTACCAACACCCTGAAACTGAGCTGCAGCATGGTGGCCAAGACCATACAATGGTTTAACAGGACAGGTTCCACTCAGAACAGGCCTCGGCATGGTCGACCAAAGAAGTTGAGTACACGTGCTCAGCGTCATATCCAGATGTTGTCTTTTGAAAATAGACATATGAGTGCTGCCAGCATTGCTGCAGAGGTTGAAGGGGTGGGGGTTAGCCCGTCAGTGCTAAGACCATACGCCACACACTGCATCAAATTACCCTGCATTACTGTCACTAAGTGACTCTCGTGCACCATGTACAGCAGCTCAACCAGACTCATGTCAATCATCACTGTTTTCTTCCTGCATTACCGACTGCACTATATAGTTCTCCACAGTATCTGCTGCTGGCTAATATATATTTTAACTGTTGACCAGTATCACTTAATCTTATCCTACACTTTATTACATGTATAGTTTATTTCTCTTATCTTATCATGTTTAATGTTGCAGCATTGTACCGAGACAAATTCCTAGTTTGTGTACTACATGAACAATGGCAATAAACCTGATTCTGATTCTGATTCTGATTCTGATTCTGTCGTCCCAGAAGGAAGCCCCTTTTAAAGATGATGCACAAGAATGCCCACAAACAGTTTGCTGAAGACAAGCAGACTAAGGACATGGATTACTGGAACAATGTCCTGTGGTCTGATGAGACCAAAATAAACTTATTTGATTCAGATGGTGTCAAGTGTGTGTGGCGGCATCCATGTGAGGAGCACAAAGAGACGTGTGTCTTGCCTACAGTCGAGCATGGTGGTGGGAGTGTCATGGTTTGGGGCTGCATGAGTGCTGGGGAGCTACAGTTCATTGAGGGAACCATGAATGCCAACATGTACTGTGACATACTGAAGCAGATCATGATCAGATACTGGGCTGCAGGGCAGTATTCCAACATGATAACCACCCCAAACACACTTCCAACACAACCACTGCCTTGCTAAAGAAACTGAGGGTAAAGTTGATGGACTGGCCAAGCATGTCTCCAGACCTAAACCCTATTGTGTCATGATCAGATGAGCGCGCGCTCCCCTCCCTTCCTGAGAGGATTTCCCCGGCTCCGCAGGTAATTATCACACCTACGTGAGTAGACGCACCTGCTGCCTCTTCTCTGCCAGTGCTGAAAAGGACCAGTTTGTGAACGCTCCAGTGCTGGGTCATTGGGTATACTGCTTAAACAGCAAGTAAGTTTATGTCTCGCTCTCTGAGGAACTTTAATCTAATTCCTCTTCTCTTTTCTCCTCCAGGTTGCTGCCATCTTCATGGTGTGTCTTCTGGGGTTCGTTGTGCACTCACCTGCCCCATCATTCTCATTACCACTTCAGCTGCCTTATTCCACCCGGTCAGACACCTCACCCAGCTCCACTGCCAGCGTCCTCTCTGCTGGTTTGCCTTTTTCCTGCTGGGTTCAGCTGCTGGGCTCGCTGCTCACCCCACGTGAGTGTTGTCCTATTTTTCCCTTATCCCGTTTCCCTCCTTTACTAATCAGCTTTCATCTCCCTTTACAGGCTAAGTCCTCCTCTGGCGAGTGGCGTCTTTTCTTAACTGTGCGCTCTTTTGGATCAATAAATTGTGGTTACGCAGCTTCTCTGTGTCATATGAATGATTTCTCTGGTGTTGTTCCCTGCACGTGAGCTGATCATTCCTTCAACAGGACATATTGAGCATCTGTGGGGCATCCTCAAACGGAAGGTGGAGGAGCGCAAGGTCTCTAACACCATGATGTCGTCATGGAGGAGTGGAAGAGGATTCCAGTGGCAACCTGTGAAGCTCTAGTGAACTCCATGCCCAAGAGAGTTAAGGCAGTGCTGGAAAATAGTGGTGGCCACACAAAATATTGACACTCTTCGCTGCGTTGCCTTCAGCATCGTGTACGTGCGTTGAGCAACACCTGTGCATGCGATCACTCCGTTCAAACGGCAGATTTGATCGACCAACATGGTCTTGCTACCACTGTAGCTCAAAGACCACGCTTGTTGTCCATGTGTGTGGGCGCGCCCATCTCTGGTGCAATTACATGCACTAATGTTCCGCTAACTGCCGCTGAAAGTGGCTGCCTTCACCCAGCTCCTCCCACAGCAGAAAAGCCTGACGACATGGGCGTAGATCAAGGGGGTCCGGGGGGGGGGGGGGGACGGACAATTTTTTTTTTTTTTAATTTTCAGCTTTTCTCAGAAATTTGTAACTTTTTCTCATTAATTTACTACATTTATTTGCAAATGTAAAATTTTTTTTGCTATAAATTTGCCACGTTTTCCTCAATTCTGCTGTTTTAGCATCTTAAATCTGCAATTTTTTTTCTTAAATTTGAAACCTTTTTTATAATAGATGTGAGGTTTTTTTCTTGTAAATTTACATGTTTTTTCTCACTAAATTTACAACTTTTTTCTAGTAAACTTGACTTTCTGTAAATGTGCAGTTGTTTCTTTTAAATTTGGAATTTTCTTTCTCATAAATTTATGACTGACAACAATAATACTTATAGTGTCCTCTCAATATTTACTCTGGAGAAAATGTTCTGTTTATTGTCCCTCCCAACATAAAAATGAAATATCCACCCATGCAGCATATTGGCACTGCTCCACACCTCCGGCCCACTGGAAGAAAACAAATGTGGACCCCTGGCCTATAGGGTGCTGGTCTGGGTCCTCAGGTCTACACTGGATCTTTCAACCAAGTCACACTGTTAAGAAAACAATAAGCAGCCAGCCACCACAGCCTCAGCTCAATTAATGCCACCTGCATCACCCTTCCAGGTATTTCCAAAAACGTAACACTGTTAATTATAGCACTGCCTTGATTTTTGGTCTGAGTAGTGGAGAAAATTTCTGATCACACTACAAAATTTCATGTTTCTACATATTACTGTTTTTTGCTCCTTATACACTTTTAGTGAAGGAGAAGAATCATATTAATAATAGGTTTCCTACAGCAGCTGCTTGGAACCCTAATAAATGTGAGTGGTTAGTGGACATCCTATCCTGTGGTTGCTTAGATATCCCACTGATGTAAAATTAACCTTCTGTAGTTATTCAGTTGTGCCATAAAACTGAGATAACATTTATCATCAGCACCCAACATTTCATACCATCAATATTTAATGGTTTCTGTATACCAAGTGTGCCTCTTTACTGTCTAACTTACATTAGGAAGAGTAAAACTTTCCAGTTTGCTTTTTAAAACCATAAGACAAAACAAACTTTCATTCTTTCAATATTCTCCATTGGCACTTTTAATGATGGCTATAAAGACGTTGGAGCTGATGTTGAATCTCAAAATCAAAGAACACCCTGTCCCCAACCTGTAGCCTTGTCTGACCCAATTCAGCTCTTTACAGCACATTCACTTTCCTAATTGCCCACCTGTGGGATTCCTAATTGGCTTAGTACACTAGTTTTAATCAGGGAGAGTACCATGATTAGGACCCTAACAATGCCTCCATAAAGTGAAGACACAGCAACGAAGAAGTGTAAGAGAAATAGAGAAAAACCAAAAAAGACTCCGTCAACAGACTTAGAAATGACTATTTAGTAAATGAAAACAAAGCACTTGTGGCATTTCGTGCCACCTCACACACAAGCGAGCACTTAATGATGCACATTAAAGCAGAGATTTATTAAGGAATCTGTAGAAGGCTATTAGCTACGCCTTTGATTTATTCATCGGAGACTGGAGCAGCACAATAAAAATGGAAATAACTCCTGGCCTTTTCAGACTACAGCTCAGGGGAACACCCGACCAGAATAAGAATTTGCCTCCAGAGGGTGTCAATATCTTGTACAAAGATGAGCTCATGATAGCTAGTTAGAGGTTTCTGTCTGGGATGACATAATCACTGATGGCACAGAGCTGCAATAAATCCACGCATGCTCCTAATGCAAATTGAATTATGTAGAAAGCAATTCACAGCGTCAGACTTTCACTGCCTCCCAGCCCAGTGGACCAAAATGAAGAAAACCTTTAATTTGTTGTGAGGTTCAAATCTCAGGTAGGGTAATGTGTTTGAATGGAGAAAAGATGCTCTGCGTGCCTGATGAAGTGCCGTGCGTCACTTATCTGACGCTCACATTTAATCAGAAAACTGGGAATGGATTTATGACATGAATGTGTTTTATTTTTTTAATTTTTTTTAATCTATCCTGGCATCTTAATCTATTTGCTGTGACAGATCTTACCACTTTGATATTAATGTTTTTTTAAAAAAATATCTTCTATTTTGAATAGACATTTCTGATAGATCAAAATTAAATATTTTTTAAACAGGTTATTTTACAATCTTGGATATCATTTGGGATATTAATACTAAACAGGTCAAAAATAATTCACTCAGCATTTCTTTACTTTTGTACTTTATGTGATTAATATAAGTATAGGTTAGCTAGATGTTAATATTTTCTGTCAGGGTTAATAGATATTACTAAAACACAGCTTTTTCAAATTAATTTATAGTTTATTTATGATTAAGAAAAAGCTTTAAAGCTAAAAATGCCCCCCCCAAAAACAAACAACAACAACAACAACAACAACAACAACAAAAAACAGTGTAGCATCAACCCCTTTGGTTCCAATCTATAAAATCACTCTTCACTTTAAAGAAATTGTTTCATGCAAAAGTCTGGTCAAGAATTGTTTTCTTCACCTAAGCACCACAGTTTGAAAACACATTCCATGGTAAAAGGGATGATAAAGGATCCTGTTTGTGCCAGGAACAGATTAGTCTGCAATCATAAATCCCAGAACTTCTTCCCCAACCAGGAAGTTTTATGCTTCAAGAACGGTTTGAAACATTCCAGGTCTATCAACAAAATCCCTCAGTCTCCCAGGAATTATCCAGAGCTCAACATTACCCCTTTGGACAGCTCAGGAATAGGTTTGCATTACTTCTGTCAACTGCTGGACTGTTTTTTTGACTGAACATTAACTCTCTTCAAGTTTTCATTCCTCAGGATAATTTTCAGGACACTATTTGAAGAGATGACCAATTCTGTGATGAACAATCATGGTTTAAAATGTTTCATTAATCATTGATTTAAAATGTGTTGCATGCCTGAAAATATGCTTAAACAAACCTTATTTTAATGCATGCTTAAGGAAGTAGTAATGGAAATTAATTATGAATCACTGAAGTTAGTTTAGCTTATATATATAAAAGGTGATTCTTTGTATTTTTCTTTTAATCAGTATGTGTTCTTCATATTCAATTCAACTTTATTTATATAGCGCCATTTCACAACAACAGTCATCTCATAGCACTATCAACTGTAGGGGGAACCCCCACAGCTGCAGAAAGACCCCAGCAATGAGGCGATCCCCTGTGAGCAAGCACTTGGCGACGGGGGAGAGGAAAATCTCCCTTTTAACAGGAAGAAACCTCCAGCAGAACCAGGCTCAGGGAGGGGCAGTCATCTGCTGTGACTGGCTGGGGGGTGAGGGGACAGAGAAGATGAAAAGAACAGACATGTAGAGAGCAAACAGCACGATGGGGACTCAATCTATGGGAGAGAACAAACAGAGGTTAATGACCAGCAAAAAAAAATATTTCATTGAGAGTGAAGAAAGGAGTGAGGCATTATTGGAGGTCCCCCGGCTGACTAAACCTATTAGCAGCATAACTAAGGGAGGGTTCAGAAACACATGATCCCTCCCTAATTGTAGGCTATATCAAAAAGGTAGGTTTTAGCCCTATTCTTAAAAACAGAGATCGACTCTGACTCCCGAATCCAGATTGGCAGCTGGTTCCACAGGAGAGGAGCTTGATAACTGAAGGCTCTGCCTCCCATTGTACTTTTGGAAATTCTAGGTATTACAAGTAATCCTGCATTTTGGGAGCGTAGTGCTCTGTTAGGATAATACGGTAGTATCAGATCTTTTAAATAAAAATGAGCCTGATTGTTTAGAGCTTTGTAAGTAAGAAGAAGGATTTTAAACTTAATTCTAAACTCTATGGGAAGCCAATGAAGGGAGGCCAGAACCGGAGAGATATGATCTCTCTTTCTAGTACCTGTTAAAACTCTTGCTGCAGCATTTTGGATCAGCTGAAGACTTTTTAAAGATGTTTTAGGACAGCCTGATAATAAAGAATTACAATAATCTAATCCCGAGCTAACAAAAGCGTGGATCAGTTTCTCAGCATCACTCTGAGACAAGATGCTCCTAATCTTGGCAATATTACGCAAATGATAGAAGGCAGTCTTAGAAACAAATTTAATATGTGAATTGAAGGACAGATCTTGATCAAAAATAATTCCAAGGTTCCTCACAGAGCTGTTAAGAGAAAGAGTAACCGCATCCAAACTGAAAGTTTGATTTGGAAAGGTATTTCTAAGGTTTTTTGGACCAACAAGAATGACTTCAGTCTTATCTGAATTTAATAGCAGGAAATTACAAGTCATCCAAGCTTTGATTTCCTTAAGACAGGCTTCTAACTTGGCTAATTGATTACTTACTTGGCTTCATTGACAGGTATAATTGTGTGTCATCTGCATAACAATGAAAATGTATACAGTGCTTTCTAATAATGTTGCCTAACGGAAGCATATATAAACTAAAAAGAGTAGGGCCTAGCACAGATCCCTGTGGAACTCCATGACTAAGCTTTGAGTTGAAAGAAAACTCATTATTTACATGAACAAAGTGGAACCTATCAGATAAATAAGATCTAAACCACTGCAACGAAGTTCCATTAAGTCCAACATAGTGTTCTAATCTATCAAGTAGAATATTATGATCGATAGTATCAAAAGCTGCACTAAGGTCTAAAAGGACAAGTACAGAAACCAGTCCATTATCAGATGCGATGAGGAGGTTGTTAGTGACCTTCGCTAAGGCTCTTTCAGTACTATGATGGATTCTAAACCCAGATTGAAACTCTTCAAGTAAACCATTTCCCTGCAGGTGGTCAAATAATTGCGTAGCAACAACTCCTAGCCCCGCAATGAAGGATTAAGTACTGAATCTACAGAAGAAATAAAAAGCCTTCTCTGTGATCAGTCCGATTTGGCTCAATTTCCCCATGAAAATTCCTCCTGGCTGTCTGCAGTCTGTGTTTTCAAAATCATCGAGCATAAGGCCTTGGACAGCCAGCTGGACTCTGCCAAGATAAGGACTCGGCGCCAGCCAGACAAAACATCTCCTGCCAAGAGTCCTTGTTGTCTCTCTTATTATCATCAACACTGCTCAACACCGCACACACATTGATCCATGAACTGAATAAAGATACACACACTGCTCTCTTGTGTCTTGTTAACCCTGTGTAGCGAATGTGCATTGAAGAGCTTTTTTTTCCCTTGAAATCTTAATATTGATTAATTATGTAACCAGTATTTTGAATCAATGATTTTTTTGCTCCTTCCTATTGTTCCTTGTATTATTCTTATTCTCATGCTTGTACTCACTATCCTGTTGGCAGGCGCGTCTCTGATGCTGCCACGTCACTGGAAATGCAGGTTCATTTTCTGTGTCAAGTCAAATTCTCTCGTATGTCATCAGTGATCTGTTAATGTACTTGGCAATAAATCTTTTTCTGATTCTGATTCTGATTCTGATTCTCTTTCTAAGATTTTTGAAATGAAAGGCAGATTAGAGATTGGTCTATAGTTAGCTAAAGCTCCTGGATCTAGTGTTGGCTTTTTGAGTAAGGGTTTAATTACAGCTGTTTTAAAGGCGTCGGCCGGACCAAAATTCAATATCGCTAAATCATATCTTAAATTTTTATGTGAGACGAGCTAATTTGAACCGCACATGTTTTGGTGTCAACAAATGTCGCATAAGGTGACAATGCGCTCTTGTAGTACGCTGTCCTTGAGAGCTGTCTGACTCAGCCGAGCGATCAGCGGCTAAGATGGCCACTGACTGTGTGACATCATCACAGGGAGAGACACGCACACGCTCGGTGGACATTGTTTGTTGTTTACGTTTTAAAATCGGCGAATACGGATATTTCTCGGAGTACTTGTGGATTACAAATAGATTATTTATTAAGATTAGGATTTCAGGAATTGAATTAATTATGGTTTGGCGTTGTGCTGTCTACGGGTGCGACGTTATACCAGCGGAGCATGCGGTGAGTGTTTTTGAATTTCCCGTCCTTGGGAAAATCAGAACGGCATGGGTGAAATTCGTTCAGAAAACGCGAAAAAATTGGAATGATGTCGGTAACTCACCCAACATGTGCAGTAGACATTTCGTTGACAGCGATTTTGAGAATAAGATGCAATTTGTGTCACGACTCGCCGCTCATCAGTGGCTTCACCTGCGCGCACACCTGCGTAGTACAAATACAAAGATGCGAGCACTACATACGATCCCGCAGCTCCTGAGAGACTGCAACCTAACACAAAAAACAGTTTCACACAATGAAACAACAGTGCATGTATTATATATATATAAAAATTATTATCCCATTGATTTTCATCATTTTTGGTCACATATCTCACACCTACAATTTATTTATTTCAGGGACAAAGGGCTGTGAAAAAGTTGTTGATATGATCAACAAAACACGGGTCCTCAGGGATGTGCGAAAGCTGAGTCCAGGGCAGCAAACTTCAAATGTGGAGGCTTTCCACAGTCTGATTATTCATTTTGCACCAAAGAGTGTACACTTCTCATTCCTTGGAATGTTGACAAGGTGAGGAGATGCAATATGTGACCAAAAATATGAAATGCAATTATAATAACAGTGCCAATTACATAGAGTTTCTGCTGATAGACAGATCACTTATATGTCCAAAAATAAATCATTGTGATAATATTCTAATTACAGACTTTGTTTAGCTGCGATGCACTTTAATGAAAATGCAGGCCGCAAGCAGGCACAGAATCGTGATGGTGAGCCGGTCTTAATGAATGAATGAATTTATTTCGGATAGTACAGTACAGGTTAAAAGAAACTGTATAATATAACAACAAGGTCAAATTAGACAAAGACTCCTCCTACTATACAATTCCACGTAAGTTATCCGAAATGGGTGATGGCTGAAGCCGCAGCTTATATTGCTTATATTGTCTTCATCATCAGGTACCCAAAATTCAAAAAAGGCGGATATACACTGCAAGCAAAGAAAATTAATCCAACTTTCGGGGAGTATAAGAAATATTAGTATCATTTTCTAGGCTTGTATATGATATTTACAATGGGTGGAGGGTTGGTCTTCATTCAACTTTCACATTTCATAGCTTTTATCAAATTATGTTAATTTGGGTCAAATTTGTATTTCATACTGTAGTCAAATGGATGTCTAATTTTTATTGAATATATTTTTTTTCAGAATATGTGGATGATCTGATGAATACTCTGTTCAACAAAACCTTGGTTGATCCAACCCACTTATGGGAGCAGTGGCACTATGTACAAGCCAGAGTTCCCACCACATTGAGTGCTGAATTGAACCCGAATTTTATACCATAAAATGGTAGAAAAATTATTCAAATGTATATGACATGCAACTTTGATGAATGCTGAAATATTAGAATTATAAAATTGACATGAACATTAATAAACTCAATATATGATTTTACAAAACTTTATTTAAATATCATTTTTCACAAATCTAATCTTGGTAGGCAAAATCACTTGTAGTGATCCGATGGGAATGTTTCTCTGATGAGGCTCACAGCACAGGCAGGCAATATCACCCTCACTTCTTCCTGAGCTGACGTCACTGCTGCCTGCCCCTATCGACAGATGGCGGTACTGCAGCATCACTAAGTGAAAGATGGGCTATTACCAAATAAAGTCATTTATGGAGGCTGGTGACACATATTAAATCACGGGAATGGCCAGAATGGAATATTTTCATACAATAAGTTTATTGGTTCAATAAAAAAATGTCACCGTCCGAGGACTTTAAAAGCCTGCGGTACATGGCCTAAAGTTAATGAAGAATTGATTATATGAAGAATAAAGCTACCAATAAGTGGGAAGACTTCTTTAAATAACCTGGTAGGAATAGGGTCTAAAAGACAAGTTGAAGGTTTGGATGAGGAAACTATTTTGTCTAACTCACAAAGGTCGATTGGAGTAAACTCATCAAGACAGACATCAATAGAAGGAGTTGTAGTAGTTACAGTATTTAAGTTAACTGTGGGAAGAATCTGATTTTATCTCTGATGGATGAAATTTTATTATTGAAAAAGTTCATAAAGTCCTGACTAGTAAGCTCTAAGGGAATGCTAGGATTGACAGAGTCCTGACTCTTTGTCAACCTGGCTACAGTGCTGAAAAGAAACCTGGGATTATTCTTGTTCTCTTCTATTAATGCAGAATAATAACTCGTTCTAGCTTTTCTAAGAGATTTTTTATAAATTAAAAGATGATTTCTCCAAGCTAAATAGACTTCATCTAAATTAGTGGAGCGCCATTTTCTTTCTAATTGACGAGTCTTCTGTTTTAAGCTACGAGTTTCTGTGTTGAACCAAGGAGTTAGAAATCTCTGATTAGACTTTTCTTTTTTAAGGGGGCCACCAAGTCTAGAGTCTGATGCAGAGAAGCTGTAACACTATCCACCATGTTATCAATTACAGAAGGAGCAAGCTGTCTACAGCTTATTTCCGTTGTGTTGACACATGGCATAGAGGAAACAATCTACATAAATTTGGTAACAGCATCATCTGAGAGGCATCTACTGTAATAATATTTTTCTTTAGGAGTCAAATAGTCAGAAATAGTAAAATCAAAGGTTAACAGACAATGGTCTGACAGTACAGGATTATGAGGAGACACTACAAGATTTTCTATTTCTAGGCCATGTGTCAGAACAAGGTCCAATGTATGGTGGAGGTAATGAGTAGAATTTCCTACTTTCTGAGAAAACCCAATCGAGTCTAATATTGAATTAAATGCCACATTAAGGCAGTCACTATCTACATCCACATGTATATTAAAGTCCCCTACTATAATTATTCTATCAGATTTCAGCACTAAATCAGCTAAGAAATCAGCAAATTCGGATAAAAATTCTGAGTAGGTTGATGGGGGACGATAAACTATGGTAAATAAAATTGGGTTTAACCTAAAATTGCTAAAGTGCCCAATACTGAGGACCAGGCCCTCAAAGGAATTATAACATGTTTTTTGCTTTACATTAACTAGTAATTTGGAATGGTAAATTGTTGCTACTCCTCCTCCACGACCAGAACTTCTGGGATTTTGACAGTTTAAATAACCAGAGGGAGTTGATTCACTTAAACCAACATAATCCTCTTGCCCTAACCAAGTCTCTGTAAGGGATATTAAATCAATCTGATTATCAATTAACAGATCATGGACTAACAGAGACTTGGGAGTTAGAGACCTAATATTTAATAAACCACATTTAATTTTTAAATTATGAGGAGGAACAGAGGCCAAGTCATTCAATTTAGAGGCTTTATGTTTAATTTGAGTTTTACCAATATTTTTCTTAATCACTTTGGGATGCTTATATATTATATTTTTATTTACTTTGGAGGGAGCAGACAATGATTCTCTGATGGGGAAGACAGGGGCTAAGTTGAGGGGTGGCGGATGAAGAGGAGCTGCAGAGAGGCGTGTAAGACTGCAACTCTGCTTCCTGGTCCCAACTCTGAGTAGTCAAGGTTTTGGAAATTTGGATAAAAAAGATGCCAGATTGTTAGATAAATGAGAAGCACCATCCAAAGTGGGATGAATGCTGTCTCGTCTCATAAGACCAGGTTTTCCCCAAAATGAGCTCCAATTGTCAATGTAGCCCACGTCATTTGCAGGACACCACACAGACAGCCAGCGGTTCAAGGATGACGAGCGGCTAAACATGTCATCACTGGTCAGATTGGGGAGGGGCCCAGAGAATACTACAGTGGCAGACATCGTTTTTGCAAAGTCACACACCAATTCTACATTAAGTTTCGTGACTTCCGACTGCCGGAGACGGATGTCATTAATGCCAGCGTGAATAACAATTGTGGAGTATTTACATTTACTTTTAGCCAGCATTTTCAAATTTGACTCAATGTCGTCTGCTCTGGCCCCAGGAATGCATTTGACTATGGCCGCTGGAGTCTCTAGGTTCACGTTTCTGACTACAGAGTCGCCAATGATCAGAGTTTTTTCCTCAGCGGGTGTGTCGCTGAGTGGGGAAAAACGATTAGAAACGTGAACAGGTTGGAGGTGTACCGGGGCTTTGCGACTAGGCTTCCTTCTCACCGTCACCCACCCAGTCTCCTTGCTGCTGAGGAGAGCTGGAGGACCGCTAATGGGGTTAGCTATGCTAGCTAGCTCCGCTGCAGCTAAGGGGCGTCCGTCAAGAGTAACTGGCGCAGATGGTGTTTCAATGCAGCGGAGTCGGGATTCCAAATCAGACAACCTCGCCTCGAGCGCCTCAAAAAGACAACATTTATTACATTTACCGTTATCACTAAAAGAGGCAGAGGTGTAGCTAAACATCTGACAGAGAGAGCACACCAGAGGAGGAGAGGAAGGAGAGCTAGTAGCCATTGCTAGTGGCTAACCCAAAAGCTCAGGAGAGTGAGGAGACCAAACCACACAGACAGACAGCAAAACAGGAAGTGACGATATTCAAAAGCATACGCAAATCATCTGACTGGCTCAGCCAATCACCAGCCAGTCTCTGTTGGACAACACTCCTTTCATTCTATTGGTCAGTTACAGACAAAGGACTGCTTTCTTATTGGACCAGAGTTCATTCAAATCTTCCACGATGGGAGACAATTGGTTCCTTTTCATGTCAGTCAAGTTTTAACCCTGAAAAACTATTCAGTTTAAAGGAGAACCTCTCAGTTGTCTTTGTGTCCTGTTCAGTTACGTTCCTGCCTTAAATTCTTTTTTCTTTAAACGTTTGGGGAAAATACTTTGTCTTCTGTTTGAGGTCAACCTTCTCTTTTATATGGAGTGAAACTCCATGTTCTCAGATGTTTTTTCCTATTTTATTCTGTTAAACTTTTTCTATTGATTTTCCTTAACTCACCATGTTTAAAGTGGACTGATCGTTTTTTCTTTACTCACACTGGAAGCTGCTTTTGCCAATCACCACAACATCTGAAGAACTCAGATTTTGTGGCTTAAATAATTTTCTTTTTAACTTTTGTCTCTTTGATTCCGTGACTTTGAACTATCTCATCAATTTATTTGGACCCGAGAAAGCCGCTGGAAAAAACTCTCTCGTGTTGTCCACATGACATGCTGCTTCAGTGGCCAGCAGCAGTCTCATCATCATTGTCGGATCTCAGCTCCTGACATTTGCCTCTGGGAAGAAATTGTCTGCTGGCAGATAATTTCCGGTATCATCAACAAATAAAACTTCAGCGAAGGATCCAGCTGAAAGCCAACGCAACGGGTCACGTGAGCCAGATCCCTTTATTTCATCTGCTAAGTTAATGCGATGTTCATCACCTTAAAGTATGTCATAATTTGTCTCAGGTTTAAAACTAGTTAATAAAACTCTGATCAGAATTATAGAATTAAGGAGAAGTAGTATCCCTCTTTTCATTAAATTCCATTTTTACTTTTTAGAGTAACCCAGAATTTCTTTCTTCCATATAATCAGTTTTTTATCATTTTCTTCATAAAATTTGACTCCAATTTTCTTCATATTTTGGTTACAGTTATTTCAGTCTCCATTTTCATCACAGTTACAAATTCACACTAAGGTTTTCTTGGTCTCCCTCATGGATCGTCACCTTATCGTGGTGGGGGGGTTTGCGTGCCCCAGTGATCCCAGGAGCTATGTTGTCCGGGGAAATTTGCCTCTGATAGGGTCTCCCAAGACAAACTGGTCCTGGGTGAAGGGCCAGACTAAGAACGATCCAACAGACTCTCATGATAAATTGTATATCAAGGATTCAGTGTACCCCGCCCGGTATACACAGCTCCACACTACACACAGACAGTGTGGAGCATTGTAGCTAGATGGGATAGATATATGAGTATATAAACACACAGTGCGGAGTATTGTAGCTAGATGGAATAAATATGTGAATATATAAACACACAGTGCGGAGCATTGTAGCTAGATGGAATAAATATGTACACTACCGTTCAAAAGTTTGGGGTCACCCAGACAATTATTTTGTGTTTTCCATGAAAAGTCACACTTATTTACCACCATGAGTTGTAAAATGAATAGAAAATATAGTCAAGACATTGACAAGGTTAGAAATAATGATTTGTATTTGAAATAATTTTTTCCTTCAAACTTTGCTTTCGTCAAAGAATCCTCCATTTGCAGCAATTACAGCATTGCAGACCTAACATGATTGCACAAGGGTTTTCTAATCATCCATTAGCCTTCTGACGCAAAGAGCAAACACATTGTACCATTAGAACACTGGAGTGATAGTTGCTGGAAATGGGCCTCTATACACCTATGTAGATATTGCACCAAAAACCAGACATTTGCAGCTAGAATAGTCATTTACCACATTAGCAATGTATAGAGTGCATTTCTGATTAGTTTAAAGTTATCTTCATTGAAAAAAAGTGCTTTTCTTTCAAAAATAAGGAAATTTCTAAGTGACCCCAAACTTTTGAACGGTAGTGTAGATATATAAACACATACAGTGCTGAGCATTGTAGCTAGATGGAATAAATATGTAAATATATAAACACACACAGTGCGGAGCATTGTAGCTTGATGGAATAATATGTAGATATATAAACACACACAGTGCGGAGCATTGTAGCTAGATGGAATAAATATATGAATATACTGTATAAACACACACAGTGCGGAGCATTGTAGCTAGATGGAATAATATGTAGATATATAAACACACACAGTGCTGAGCATTGTAGCTAGATGGAATAAATATGTAAATATATAAACACAGTGCGGAGCATTGTAGCTAGATGGAATAAATATATGAATATATAAACACACAGTGCTGAGCATTGTAGCTAGATGGAATAAATATGTAAATATATAAACACACACAGTGCAGAGCATTGTAGCTAGATGGAATAAATATATGAATATATAAACACAGTGCGGAGCATTGTAGCTAGATGGAATAAATATGTAGATATATAAACACACAGTGCGGAGCATTGTAGCTAGATGGAATAAATATGTAAATATATAAACACACACAGTGCGGAGCATTGTTGCTAGATGGAATAAATATATAAACACACACAGTGCGGAGCATTGTAGCTAGATGGAATGAAACAGCACAACCGTCTACTTAGTTATCCTACATGGTATGATTATGTACCCATACATATTCTCACCCTCCATAGCGACTGGTATTTTCCTAGTTGTATACCGGAGGGGACCATTGTGTAATTCAATTGCGTCTTTTGCATTCAATACTATTAGGTTGTCACGTCTTTTTGCTATCTCTGCGAGCAGCCTTGCTTAGGTTATACAGTCTGACAGCCGTAGGTAGGAAGGACCTGTGAAACCTCTCGGTTGTGCACCTAGGATGATGTAGTCTGCTGCTAAATGAGCTCCTCGGTGCATTCAGTATGTCCTGCATAGGGTGGAACTCGGACTCCAGCAGAGATGACAGTTTAGCCACCGTCCTTCTCTCTCCCATCTCCTCCACTAGGTCAAGGTGCTGCCCCAGGACAGAGCTAGCTTTCTTGATCAGTTTGTTCAGTCTCTTCCTATTGGCTGCTGTAATGCCACTGCCCCAGTAGACCACTCCAAAAGTGATGGCTGATGCCACCACCGTGTCATAGAATGTCTTCAGCAGCGCCCCTTGTACACCAAAAGACCTGAGTCTCCTCAGTAGGAACAGCCTGCGCTGTCCCTTCTTGTAGAGTGCGTCAGTATTGTGTTACCAGTCTAGTTTATTGTTCAGATGAACATTCAGGTACTTATAGGATGTCACCATCTCAATGTCTGTTCCCTGTATATTTACTGGTGCTGTGAGGGGTTGTCCTTGCCTGCGGCAGTCCACCACCAGCTCCTTAGTTTTCCTCGCGTTGATCTGGAGGCAGTTCCAATGGCACCAGTCCACGAAGTCCTGGATAAGCCCTCTGTACTCAGCTGCATCTCCGTTGGAGATGAGGCCAACAATCGCAGAGTCGTCAGAGAACTTCTGTAGATGGCAGTGTGTTGTGTGAGAAGTCCGCAGTATAAAGGGTGAACAGGAAGGGAGCCAAAACCGTTCTCTGGGGGGCCCCCGTGCTACCGATGATCGTGTCGGACACACAGTCCCGGGTTCTCACAAACTGTGGCCGGTTAGTGAGGTAGTCCAGGATCCATGATGACAGGTGCTGGTCCACCCCTGCGCACAGCAGCTTGTCCTTCAGGATCATCGGTTGGATGGTGTTGAAAGCACTGGAGAAGTCAAAGAACATGATCCTCACCCCATTCCCAGGCTTCTCCAGGTGGGACAGAGAACGGTGAAGGAGGAAGATCACCGCATCCTCCACCTCAATGCCATGCTGGTAGGCGAACTGGAGTGGATCCATCACTGGTCCCACCAGGGGGCAGAGGTGAGCAAGGAGCAGTCTCTCCAGGGTCTTCATCATGTGGGACGTCAAGGCCACTGGTCTGTAGCTGTTCAGATCTTTGGGATGGGAAGTCTTTGGTACAGGTACCACACAAGATGTTTTCCACAGCTGTGGTACCCTCCCCAGCTTCAGGCTCAGATTGAAGATGTACTCCACAATCCCACACAGCTGGTCTGCACAGGACTTGAGGAGCTTTGCGCTGATGCCGTCCGGTCCCAACGCCTTCCTTGCCTTGATCTTTCTCAGCTCCGTCCTCACCTGGGTCTTAGTGA
This sequence comes from Pholidichthys leucotaenia, assembly GCA_020510985.1. Lineage (NCBI taxonomy): Eukaryota > Metazoa > Chordata > Actinopteri > Cichliformes > Pholidichthyidae > Pholidichthys > Pholidichthys leucotaenia. Next base: position 443,140,080 of record CM035836.1, on the reverse strand, counting down.
GGGTCAGGTTGGGGGGCTGTGTGTTGGGAGTGGGGGGGTGTTGGTGGAGTGGGCAGCAGGACTTGATGTCTTTAGAGGCAGCAGTGGTTGTTGTGCAGTCGGGGGGGGGGGGGGCGGTTGGTCAAACCTATTGAAAAACAGATTCAGAATGTTCGCCCATTCCCTGCCCCCCGTGGCCTGGGGGGAGGTATTCTGGAGCCCAGAGATGGTTTTAAGGTTTCTCCAGACCCCGCTGATGTCGCTCTGTTGCAGCTTGTCCTCCATCTTCTTCCTGAAGCTGTTCTTGTCCTCTCTGATCTTTCTCCTCAGCTCCCTCTGTACAGACTTCAGCACCTCCCTGTTCCCTGACCTGAAGATCCTCTTCTTCTCTCTCAGAAGTGTTTTTATCTCAGGGTTGATCCAGGGTTTGTTGTTTGAGCAACACCGTAGGGTCTTGGTGGGAACGGTGTTGTCCACACAGAAGCTGATGTAGTCCGTGATGGTGTGAGTGAGGCCATCGATGTCCTCACCATGTGGATCGCAGAACTGCTCCCAGGCGGTGGTTTCAAAACAGCCCTTTAGAGTGTCCATTGCCTCCTCAGACCATAATTTCACTATGCGCATGGCCGGAGGTTGTCTGAGCACTAGGGGTTTGTACACCGGCCGGAGATGAACCAAGCTGTGATCCGATCTCCCGAGTGGGGGGAGTTGTGATGAGGTGTACGCCTCCTTAGTGTTTGCGTAGAATAAGTCCAGTGTTTTATTGTCTCTAGTGTGGCATGTGACATACTGGGTAAACGTGGGTAGAATGGGAGACAGTGAAACATGGTTGAAATCACCTGAGATGAGGAGAAGAGCATCTGGGTGTTCTGTCTGCAGCCTGCCAGTTACTGAATGGATGACGTCACGCGCTGTCCCAGCGTTCGCCGTCGGATTTGCATAAACAACAATGCAGATCACGTGTGAGTATTCCCTCGGGAGATATGTAGGCCTCATGCTAACAGCTAGCAACTCCATGTCTTTGCTGCAGTGTTGTTGTTTAACAGTGATATGTCCCGGTCTGCACCAGTTGTTGTTAACATACATTATCACTCCACTGCCCCTTGCTTTGCCACTGTCTGATGTTCGGTCTGCCCGTATGGCGTGGAAACCCTCCAGTTCAATGTTAGCATCTGCTGCTAATTCAGTTAGCCAAGACTCTGAATAGAAGCAGGCTACACTCCCGGTATATGCTATCATAGCGGGAGATAGCCGCTAGCTCATCTACCTTTCCCAGTAACGATCGTACATTCTCCATAACAACAGATGGGAGGGTGGGTCTGTACCTTATATTTCTTGCCCTCCGCCTTACTCCAGCACGACACCCATGTCGTTTTCGAGACTTATTAGAGACTCGTTAGAGACTTATTGATTGATTGAAGGTATAAAGATTAGTTATTAATAAATTGTCCAAGTTTTGGGCTGGTGCCCCCCAAAATGAATTCTTTTTGTGTGTGTGCGTGGACCCGAAGCAAACCTTCATTTCCACACACACCTATAGGTATAAATTAAGTAATCTTTGTACCTTTTAGCCAATTTCTGTCATGTGTCTGAGCTCAGGGTTTTACTGAGCTCAGACTCTCTATTTATTTCTAAGTTCTGTATGTCTGTTACTGGAACCAGAGTGGTGGCTCAGTTGGTAGAGCATCCGCCCCACATCCGGGAGGCAGGGGTTCAAATCCTGGCCGGGTCATGCCAAAGACCATATAAAAGTGGAACTTCCTGCCGTCCAGCTTGGTGCTCAGCAAAAATGGAATAGAGGAGGGAAATTTGTGGCGGTGCCTTGCATGGCAGCGGCCCTCTGATTTTACACTTGAGGTGTGTGTGATTAACACAGTAGATAGGTAAAGCACAATCTCGTTCTACTGTACGTGATTGTTTGTACAGTTGAATGACAATAAAGGGTGATTTGATTTGATTCTGTTAGTGTTAATTCTGTGTATATTTTGGGTTGTTTGTGCCCCCTCTCTCTCCAGGCGCTTGCGCTGGCTGCCCACAGTCTGCTCCTTGTCTACTCAGCTGTGGCCAGTCAGGTAATTAGGTCACAAGCTCACTCAGTTATTCACACCTGCAGCTCATTTTGTCCTGGATATTTAAGCCTACCACTTCTCTGTATCAGTGTGGCAACACTGAATATATGTAGGACTGGGTTCCCTTTTGGATTATCCCTCTCCTGATCGTTACGCTGGCCATCTCCTCCTGAGTGCTCCTGCCTGTAATTTTTTCTTGTTTGGCATTTTTGTATTGTCTGCTCAGTTTTTGGACTTTGTTCTTTTGGTTAATAAATGTGACTGACACATTCAGCGCTTGGGTCTGTCCTTCTGCCCTGTAGGGGGCAGTACATGACAATTTCTTCTACACCGGAGGCTGTTTAAAAGGTTTATTTATTTTCTTATGTTTTTACCCAGTACATTTTATCTAAAATTGGTTTCTTGTAAGAAACCAATTTGTTAGAAACCAAAATGAGCCTGCAGTGGATATAAATCCCCTTAAAACAAATCTATATTGTCTAAAATGGTATCTTTTGCTGTTTTCTCTCTCTCTCTGTCTCTCTCTCTCTCTCACACACACACACACACACACACACACACACACACACACACACACACACACACACACACACACACACACACCTCTTTCATGGTCTTACAATTGCTTGTGAAAATGTTTTTCCTTTTCCTCCTCCTTCAAATGCCAGGACCTGAATATTCTAAGAAGGCCAACCTACATCCTGGGTACATTAAAGGCTAAAATCTTTGTCTGTAGCACTAACCTTCTCCATGTCCTCCTTCACTACCTCCATGAATCTTCTGTGGTCTTCCTCTTCTCCTCCTGCCTGTCAGATCCATCTTCAACATCCTTTGTCCAGTATATCTACTACCCATCCTCTGCACATGTCCAGACCATCTCAGTGTTGCCTCTCTTACTTTGTCTCTAAACTGCTCAACATGAGCGGTCTCTCTGATATACTCATTTCTAATCTTGTCCCTGCTATTCATTCCCAATGAGAATCTTAACATCTTCAACTCTACCACTTCCAGCTCCATCTCCTGTCTTTTTCTCAGTGCCACCGTCTCCAAACCATACATCATAGCAGGTTTCACTACCATTTTGTAAATCTGCCCTTTCACTCTTGCTGCTACCCTTCTATCACAAATCACCCCTGACACTTGTCTCCACCCACTCCACCCTGCCTGCACTCTCTTCTTCATCTCTCTAGTGCATTTTCCATTGCTTTGGATGGTTGACCCCAGGTATTTAAACTCATCTACTTTCACTACCTTTTCTCCTTCCATCTTCACTGTTGCACCTGCCTTCCTCTCATTCACACTCATGTATTCTACCTTGCTTTTACTCACTTTTATTCCTCTTCTCTCCAGAGCATACCTCCAGGTTCTCTTCCACCTGCTCCCTACTCTCACTGCAAATCACAATGTCGTCTGCAAACATCATGGTCCACGGAGACTCCTACCTGACCTCATCTGTCAGCCTGTCCATCACCATGGTGTAGTATAAATGCCTATAAAAATATTTGTCATAAGGTACAGGAATTATTTATTTTATTTAATAGTGGGTGTGAAAGGGGGCGGAGTTGAACCATCACTTCTACACCCGCTAAATTAAATAAAAGCACTCGTAAAAGGGGCACCAGTCCTAACGGACAATAAAATTAACTTTAATTTTATTTAATTTTGTACCTTAAATTACTTAATGAATCAGTCTCAAAGTTTCAGTGAGTTTTTGTCCTGCCGTGATTAGGAAACTTGTATATGCGAAAGGAAAACGCTTCTACTGCTCTTATTCACTCTTTTATTAAAATCATTCAGGTTACATGGCATGGCGTTCAAATGATGAATAAACAGATTCAGATGATGACAGTGTAAAATATCACATCAACTAATATTGGGTTCCTGAACATAAAATCCAGCTTTACACCTCTGCAGAACCAAGGAGAAACTAGACTTATGTTTCAACGGTAAATGAGGCTGGAATGTTTTAACAAAACATCGCAATTTTATGGGGAAAATTCATAAGCTAATTATCTAAAAATGACTCCTGAATTAATCTACAAAATTTAAGGGCAGTTACTTAAAAATGACTAAGAGTTTTTGCTTCAGTTTACAGTGCTATCCTGCGGCTGAGAGACTAATTGAGCCCTGAAATACGGGCCATATTCAACTGTAATTTAATTGTTAGGACATCACGTTTTAACCCAGGAAATAGGAGAAATAAGAGTCTCACTCACACAACGGCTGTTGGTCCAAGTTCCGCGGGTCGGTACCGCTGGGTTTTGAAGTTAGGACGTCGGGAGGAAGCGGCTGCTGCGATGCCTCCTCACAGCCTTGGAGGTGATAACTCAGCTGGGGGGCCCTTCAAAGAGACACTTGTAGCTGTGGGTGGTTTGTCTCAGGGCGGCGTGAAAAGTCCTTGGAAAAGAATCCAAATTTTGAGGTCTCTTGTAGCGGGATAGACCAAAAAAAAAACTGAAGGAAAGTCTTCTCAGTCTCTGTTCACTTTAAACTAGGCAAATTAAAGGTCCACTTTAATGGCGTGAAAAGTCATAAAAAAAGTGTTAGAAAAACATTTACTAGGATAAGAATGGCTTCTGAGGTGAAGGAAAAAATTTGAGAATTTGATTCTCTAAAAAGGGACGAGCTCTAAAGAAAAATGGTTTCTCCTCAGTAACCAAAAAGACTTGACAAACACACAGAGAATAAAATAAAACTTCACAGGGCCTTGAAACGGTGGAATAAAATCTTCTTCTGAGATCTAGATTACTATTCTGCTTCCTTAATCTTAATTTAGTTCCTAATCTTTCTCAAAATCTTTCTTTCTTCTTTCTGTGTTTCTAATTCTTAATTCTATTTCTAGCTAATCTTCCTGCCTGTTCTTTGTCTACCCTTTTTCTTCTTTTCTGATCTCTTTTTCTTTTTCCCTAACTTTTTCTGTTCTCTGCTGATCTCTAACTAAACTCAAATCTAACTTCTCTTTTAAAGTTACCTCGCCGGGTCGTAAAACTGATGATGTAGTCGCAAGACTGACCAATCGGCTTTTTCAGAAGCAGTTTAAAATGGCTGCTATCCAATGTGAGAACACTTCTTTGTTTGAGAGCAGCCAATCGAATGAAGACACCATCCCATGAAATTTCAGAGGGAAAATCAACACTCAGTCAGTTCTTATGAGATAAATGCTCAATATAAAATCTAACTAAATTAAATGACTTGGCTAATATATGGTGATCATGCATTTATACCATTACTCCAATAACACTCATGAATATAACATTTCTTATACATAATTATAATACATGCATTCACATTTAGATCAAGATTAGAACAGCAGAATATGCAGCAAACCATGGTTGGTGATAAAAGAGGGATGATTTTCAGTGTCCTTAGGATCCAGAGGATAAGCTGAAAGAAACTTAATATTTAGAACAAATTAAAAGTCATCCTACATACTGAAAACACATTCCGTAGGTATCCGCTAGGAGGTACTGTTGAGCTGTAGATGATTTCCTTTAGTATCTGGGCGGAGGTACCTGGACAGCATAGGCTATAAAACCGTCAGAATAAGTGGTTTATGACTCTTTTAAAAACATTGGTTTCCTGTGAAAAGGTACGTTATCAAATGCAGTGTTCATGTTGAGAGGTCTGGTCTCCTGAGTTTTATGTTCCTTTGAGCCTTTAAAAGCAAACTCTGATCCTTACAATCTCTGCAAGAGGCAACTGTTTACATTGGGGTCCTGGGAAAGCAAGCATCTTTGGTCAGGCCTGGAAGAAGCCTGCATGAGTCGACATAAAAGCCAGTGATATTCCTGAGAAGGCAGAAAGGTGATATTCCTGTGTAATGAATAAAATGAAATTCCTGTAAACTGGAGAGAAGTGATCTTCTGTCTCGGTTTTGAGGAGACGATGATGCTACAGTTCCCCCCTTTGTAGCGATGGTGAGCATCGGTCAGCGTCGGTACACACCCATGGCAGCTTCGTCTCCTTGGCAACACTTGACCTAAATACTGGGTTAAAAGGTTTTTGTGATGTCCATACACACTAGCATGCAAACAGTATCTATTACTAAGTACAGATTTTTGACTTTGGTTTACTGGAAGGACTTCCATGAATTTCCAAAAATAATTTGAATATGGACAAATGTAGATTATAAAATTGACTTGGAGTAGTAAGCTAAGGCATAGGTCTTGAAATGACTCAAAAATTCTACCTACAAAAATAAGTGCGTAGTCTTACATACCTGAGGTAGGAATTTTGGTCTACAATGAAATAGCTATCATAGTTGTTAAAAAAAACATAGTTTGAATGGGTACAAAAATCAAAATGGAGTGCAAGAGCTATATATAAAAATATAGGTTTGTATATAAGCATGCATATAACTCCAAAAATCCAAAAAAAATAAAGAAAAATAAAAGTCAAAACAAAGAATGCAAAACAAAAATGTATTGCTTATCTGGGGTAGATGTTTAGGTTAAGCAATATTGAGTTAATTCAAGGAGGTTCGAACTGAATTGGTTTAGCTGGACTAAACCATGGTTCCACAGAGGTCTTACTCAGAGGGTGTTTGAGACCTTTGTTCTGGAAGACTGAGCGAACATGGAAAGTCATCATTGTTCTTTGAGTGGCAATGAGGAATAACTTTGTGACATCTGAAACAGGGGCAAGAAGCGGTGAAGGCAGACTCGTTGTCAAAGTGTTAGCTGAAAGTCTAATATTTTTAGCTACCTTTCGAAGAAACACAGGCATTAGATGTGGGTGAGCAGGGTCACCCTCTAACATGAAGAGTGACAAGTCCAAGACCTCGTTGAGTTTGAATGAGGCTTTGGAGCAAACATTCAAAACCAACACAGTATCTTGCAAGGTTTTGGTAACAGTTGGTGGTTCAACTATCTGACATTTCAGTGTAGCGGTGTTGACTGATTTAACCGTAGACGTGCTAAGGCTAGCAAGGGGCCCTAATGATGAGGCCGTGGTTGAGAATCTACTTAAGGATTGTTGACTTCTTGTCTGGGTTCTGTCCAGTTCTAACTGGGCGAAAGTAGGTGAGAGTGCTAGGTAGAGGGCTAAACTGAAAAACAGGAGGGCCATCGTCCTGGCCAACGAATAGAAGTGAGTCATTTTAATCTTGAGCTTCTTGTCAGTTTTCCTTTTCTTGAGGTACCTGAGTGGTAGGTGAAAGTTATTCTTAAAGGTGGAACAACTTTGTTAGAGGTTGAGCTCTAAGCTATTAGTGTTTATCTCCTTTAGAGGGTTTTGTGATTATTGCCTTAAGCTAGTGATGTTGTTGATTTTGTGTGTACTACTTTGAAATAGTAACTTGATGATACTGAATGAAATTTTGCGGGGTCTTTTAAGATTAGATTTTAAGGAAGTCAGTTAGTTTGGGTTACTTTCTCCTTTTGAAGGTTTAATGCAGTTACCTGATTGAGGAAGAGAAATGCGACTGAGAATGTCTGAGGCTGATAGTCAGCTAACAGTTATCTATCGGGCGCAAACAAGATTTTAGGTTTGTTTACTGACTTAATGGAACAGTGTTGTCCCCGACAAGTCCCATGGGGTTTTTGTAAGCTTTGATTTGATTACGATGGACCCATTTGGAGATGGGGTCCTGGCGACCTTTGCTTATTTTGATTTGGTAAACGACTGGAGAGAGTTTGTCTGTGATCGTGTGTGGACCTGTCCACCTGGGGAGGAACTTGCGAGCGAGTTTTCCTGCTCGTGTGTTGGTCTGTCCTGTCTGAGGAATGAAAGCATAATAGAAAACCTTGTCTCCCACTTGGAGTTCGTCATGTGAAGCTTTCTGATCGTAGTAGGCTTTGCGTCCTTCAGCTGATCGGTCCAAATGTTTTTGGGCAAAGGCAAAAGTCTGTCGGAGATGTTTGGTCAGGTCAGTCATGTACTGGTGAGTAGTGTAAGCTGTAGCAACACTGGCTTCTCCAGGTTGGTAGAGTAAATGCAGGGGCAAAGTCATTTGCCGGCCTGTCATCATTTCAAAAGGTGACACCCCCGTAGCTTCATGGGGTGTGGCTTGGATGGCCATTAAGACCAGCGGGAGTTTTACATCCCAGTCTTTTTGGTGTGGTGAAACATACTTCTTCAGTATGTTGATCACAGTTCGGTGGGTTCTTTCAACCTGTCCGGAGGATTGTGGGTGGTGACTAATATGGAAGTTAGCTTTAACTCCCAAGGTTTCCCACAGTTGTCGCATGACTTCGGCGGTGAAATGAGTGCCGCGGTCAGAGTTGATTCGGCTTGGCAGACCAAACCTAGAGAATACGTGGTTCATCAACAAGTAGGCCGTGGTTTCTGCCGTGTCATTAGGAGCAGGCAGGCACTCGACCCATTTGGTGAAAGCACATGTGACTGTGAGGCAGTATTTGTTTCCTCTGGCTGACCGTGGAAGGGGACCTACCCAGTCAATTTGGAGGTCATACCATGGGAATGAAATGCCTCTTTTCTGTAGGGGTGCTCGATGCATCAGGTTGGTTGGTTGAAACTGGTAACATACGAGACATCCCTTGATGTAGTCGGCTACATCCTTTCACATGTATGGCCAATATGCCACTTGTTTGAGCGCGTTGTACGTCGCTTTGACGCCTTTGTGTCCTGCAGTTGGGAGATCATGGGCATGAACAATCATCACCCCCCTCTGGTTACGAGGGACTACAAGCGCAGGCGTAGGGAGTTCATCGGAAACATGAACTAGAATGCCATTTCGCAGCTGCAAGGATGATCGTGCGGCAAAAAGTGGCTTCAAGTCTAGAGTGTCAGCGAGATCCAAGTCGGATGGTGCATTAAGTACAGGATCTGAGATGTATTGTATCATTTTATGGACCGCAGGGTCAAGGGTTTGAAGAGAGATAAGGTCAGCGTCAGTGAAAACAGGGTCAACCGCAAGGGGACCTGTTGTTTGTGTCGTGTCTTGGGCCCTGTTAGTCTGGGCCCTAGTGACTGCGCAGACTGTAGGGGTGGGTGGGTGGGACTGTGAAGTCGGCACCTGAGCAGAATCAAAGGACCAGGGTGTGCCTTGTATAGCTCCTTGTTTTGCAAGTGAGTCCACAAGGTCATTCCATTCTTTGTCCTGACCTGGTGTGCGCGACTGACCTCTGACCTTTTTCCAATACACTTGGAGGTTGTTGGAGGTGACCAGGTGATCACATGCCTTGAAAAGGTCTTGATGTTTAACCGGTTTGCGGTTGGAGGTTACAAAACCTTTGGCCTTCCAGAGTGCTAAATGACAAGTGAAACTGAGGCGTGCATAGTTGGAGTCAGTGCAGATGAGCAATGTGCGAATGTCATGGTCTACGGCAAGTTGCAGTGTAATGAGCACACCTGCGATTTCCGCATACTGAGATGATTGGGAACCCAGTTGATAGCTGTGGGGTTCACAAGGCTGATTGTTCAGCCATGCCACACCCACACCAGCACGAATGTGAGTTTCATGGTGAAAAGAACAACCATCGACATAGGCGGTGACCATATCTTGGCAGATGTTCTGGTCAAAGTAGTGATGTTTTGGGTCTTCAGTGACTGTAGGTGGCTCTGCACGAATGGATGGTCCTGGAGTGTCCTCAGAGCACCGTTGGCAGGCAGCCAAGTCTGTGCCGAGAGGGCTTCTCAACTTTTGTGCGTAGCGGACCTCCACATCAAAGCTTTGTAGAGCCATCAACCAGGAGGCTATTCTGGCATTTGTTACAACACCTTCTCTGATGCGTTGACTGTTAAGGAAGACCACTGGTTGGTGGTGAGTCTCAACTGTGATTCTCTGGCCTCCTACATAGTTGGAGAAATGTTTGACTGCCCATACAGTGGCCAGAAGGGCTTTTTCGCAGTCTGAGTATTTCAGTTCCGGGCCAGAGAGGGTTTTGCTGGCATAGGCCACGACTCGTTTGTTGTGGTCGTAGATTTGGTATAATCCAGCACTTAAGCAGTTGGCAGAGAACCCCACTTGTAAGAAGAATGGCTGGTCGCAGTTGGGATAGGCCAAACATGGTGCTGTGCATAACTTTTGCTTCAACGCTAGCATAGCCTGTTCTTGAGCCTCAGACCAAATGAAAGGGGTGTCCTTTCGTAGGAGGTCTGTAAGGGGTTTTGCCAAGTCTGCATAATCCTCCATGAACTGACGTGAGTAATTGCATACCCCTAGGAAGCTCCGGAGTTTGGAGATGTTGGTAGGGGCTTTGATGTTTAACACACCTTGAATTCGTGCTGTTTGTGGTAGTACCCCTTTGGATCCTACCAAGAGACCGACATAGTTGACTTTGATTTTGCACCATTGGCATTTGGAGAGAGAAATTTTGGCTCCAGCTCGCGTGAGCTGGCCAAGGACATGGTCAATTTCAGTGAGGAGGGTGTCCAGAGTTGGACTCCGAATGAGAATGTCGTCAACATAGATGAGGTTACCTCTGTCTCGGGCGTCTGGACATGCTTTGTTCAAGAAAATGTTGAACTCTGCAGGAGAGTTGGCATAACCGAAAGGGCATCGGGTGAATGTGTATTGGCGATTCGCGAACGTGAAGGCCAGTTTGTGTTGGTCTTCAGCTTGGACAGGAATAGTCCAAAAACCAGAAGCAATGTCCAGTGTTGAGAAGTATTTGGCATCTTTGACTCTAGGGAGTTCTTGCTCCAGTTGAGTCATAGGCCACCTAGAGAGAGGAACTTGAGTGTTCAATTTCCTGTAATCAATGGTGAGTCTCCACTTACCATTGGGCTTTAGGACAGGCCAT